>JAQIWG010009707.1:0-10441 GCA_034695025.1 Chamaedrilus cognettii
CCACCCTTCGGAGGCAGGGGGGTAAATGTTTAATTTTGCGGGAGCACGAGAGGCAGAGGTTCTTCGAACAGGGGGGAGGGTGTGGGCACTGTAGGGGGGAATGCTCCCCTGCCCCCCCCCTCCTCCCACACACACACACCCACACACACACACACCCACACACACCCACACACACACACACACACACACACACACACACACGCACGCACACACACACACGCTACGCGCCTGTATGCAGCGCAATAGCGAACCGTTGCGGTCTTCCCAGAAGATGCAGTAAATCAGAGATATTATCACAGGACGACTATATGATTCATAGTTATATTCGTGCTTAATTCCATTCTCTACTACAGCCGGTATCAGTTTGAAGCGTCGTTTGAATGTGTCCGAGTGTCTCATCCTTTTCTAGACACTTGATTCGAGTGTCTCATCCTTTTCTAGACAACAGATATCGACCAGTGTACGTACACATGACGTCGTGTCGCTGCGGGCATTTTTTTTACTGCATTCGCATTATAGGGAGAGACGGATAAATTAAGAATCCGTTATTGCATGTCTGGTACCACGCGCTAATCAAAAATGGAGCTCAATTATATTTTATTTACATTTTTTGCGGTGATCATAGAACCATCGCCAGACGGTGATGTAGCGACGGTTAAGACATAAAAACTGCGCGGAAATGTTACCAACTTGACAGACCTTGACCTTGTGTAAATCAAAATAGTACTTATTTTTGTTTATTCAAAAGCAAAATAAGGTCGACTCGTAACATTTCGGTTATGATCATCAAAATTTAGGCCGATTTAAGTTAAAATTAGCGATACGCGTCGGGTGAGTAGCGTGGGTTAAGGACCCTCTGCAATCCGGGGAACAACCAATCGACTTGCAACCCGGAGCACCCCTGGCAAATCGTGAAGGCGACTAAAGAGAGGTCTGTCCGTGGCACTCCGCACACAATCGAACCGCTATAATCTTGGCTGCTACATGCGATCCTTAAACTCCCAAAAATTAAATCATGGGTCAAGGCACTATGTTGGATTTATAAAAACACATTCGATCGGTAGCAGATAAGTTTCCGTCGTTCTCTTTGTGGGTTGGGTTGTATTAAGGACTGTGTGAGTAACAAAGACTATTACAGCGGTTCTGTGCAAGAGGGCCGCCACGTAACCGCTCCCCCTTCTTTAGTCGCCTTTTACGACTCGCCCGTGGAGCTCTTGGCTGTGAGCCAATTATTTGTTCCCCAGCCTGCAGTGTGGAAAGCGGTCCAGATTTGGGGGTAAATTCTCGTCAAGGCGACATCAATAAAATAATTTTTCGTCCGTTGGAGCGTATTATTCGATCGAAGGAAATTTAACGCCCGTTGCGTTGGCCGAAGCATCCTCGGCTTCTCACTGTCAATTACACAGCAAGCGAGTCGTGAAGGGGAGAGAATGAATAGCTTTTATCAATCACAAAATGGAAGCCAGACATCACATCAAAACACAATCAAAGGATAGAGATAAACCACAAAAACTTCAAGCTGTGAATACCAGCGTCAATGAGAATGTAATGAACATCAAATAGCTATAGAGAGAATAGCTTTTTAATTACTCCAGATTTGCTGTTCAAATAAACTAATTGAGTCGTACAATCCGAAATAGCCTACACGTAGTATTTTTGCTATATGAGATTGAGTCCATCCTGACAAAGCCATCTAACAGTAGCTTTGTCGGAGGGATGCCTAGCATGATTATGGTATATAGGCCCCACAAATTTCAGAGAAGAACGAGGATCTAACAGAAAACCTAGTGGTAGGAGATAAAGTGCATTAGAAAGTGAGATTAGGCCTGCATCATATAATAAAGTACGTTCCGAAAGAAAGTAGTCATCTGAGTTCTCTGTATAAGAGAATGACAAGAATCACTCTTTGCTGACTGCACTGCCCGGTCTAATAACTATGAAACCGTCTTGTACGGTCTAGCACGCTCAAAACGCCGTTGACATTTTTCGTCTACCGTTTTCTGACATAACATAAGCGAAGGCCTGACCGCTTTGTTATTCATTGCTTTCTATTCGCAGCGCGAAGCTGCTGAAACCGGGCCCCGGTACGAAAACCTAAATCCCATCTTGCAAGTGATTTCCCTAAAGAGACGTTTATTCTAGAGGAAGACGGGTTCGGGACGGAAGATTTCTATCGCCGTCATACGTTTTCGTTCGGAAGTGATTGTGACGACAGGGCAGGCTTTGCTAGATTTTACATGCGTTATATTCCCCCTCTCCTTTATATTACAGCACGGCCATCGATACAGCTAGAACGCTAAATTAATTACTTCCTCAAGCTTTGAATTGACAGAGCAGACTAGGCCTGTAGATAGGCTATGAAACGACTGTTTTCGGACAGAAGGCTAATCTAAAGCTTCTTCTTCAAGATTCTACCGAATGGCAGGTCTTTGTGTCCAAACCGCCTACATGTATATTGCCAATCCTCTACCCTTCATTCTATATCCTTGCGCATTCACGATTCTGTGCAGCAATTCAAGATCTCGAGCAGATCGCGCCGATATGTGATCTTCCTGGTCTTCTCTAACCCTCCATTCTCACCCACATCGCATCTCTTAACACAATCACTTATTTAAAAATTTAAAAGTGGAGAAAAGTGAATTTAATTATGCAATACGGGGAGAGCCCTCATTGCAAAATTAAATCCACTTTTCCATACTTTCAAGTTTTTAACTCTCCTTGTCCCTCGTTTCATTGTTCTCGTGTCCCCCAATCTCTTCAATCAATACCTCTTCAGTTGTTATCTTCTCAGCTCAACTAATCTTATTCATTCCTTCTCATATACCCACATCTCAAGTGCCTCGATCTATTCTTCGCATGTCACCCCAGCGCTGTATCACAATATATTCACAATATATTCACAATATATTTTGTCATGGGTCAACGTCTTGCGTCTGTCTCTGCGGGTGGTGCAGTTGTTATGGTCCTAGTTTCAACGACCTGAACTGAAGCAGAGTCCTGTTATGTCACGCGATTCTCAGCGCCGCACGCATCAACAAGAGTCTAGATCTTAATAGATCAGATGAAGTCAACCAAAAAGAGCGCGCGAACACTGTAAATGGTTCGCTCAGATTGATCAATCTGGCGTGTCATGCCATTATTTTGTCATGTTATGCCATTCGTCGAATAAAGATCTACGGTTCAGTTGATGCTTATTCGCACTCAGCGTAGACTCCAACAGCTTGCAGACGATGCGAGTGACTAAATGTAGAGTTACATCAGGTGTTTAACGTCCAACTCATATCCGTGCATGACTCGAACGCGCGCGTTTTCAGGGAGTTTATTCCATTCATCAACATCGTTCTCGATTTCAGGGAGTTTATTCCATTCATCAACAACTCGATTTCCAAAACTAAATTTTGCTGCGCTTAATCTGAATCTCTTCTTTAAAAATGTACACTACACGACATTGTAAACCTCAATGAGACACTGCGTTCGGACAAAGTACACTACACGAGATTGTAAACCTCAATGAGACACTGCGTTCGGACAAAGTACACTACACGACATTGTAAACCTCAATGAGACACTGCGTTCGGACAAAGTACACTACTTCAGCTCCGTCATCGAGTTGATTCACGTTGTAGAGCAATCTCGGCAATCTTGTATTGTCCAGCGAGCGTGGGTCAGTCCCTCAGTCGGACAACCGATAACATTACTGGCCTCTCTCTGCCTGCAGCTGTCCGCCCCGTAGCGTGACCATTCTCAGCGGGAATCAGGAATTTTAGCGGGGGGCAGACATTTTGGCGTCCTGTCCGCACCTTTTCCCTTCCAGTCCAAAAACGCATGACCGGGGGGAGAGGAGGGGGAGAGGGGCGAATTGCTGACAGAAACAGGCCTTTTTGAGCAGTTACCCTTTAATTTCCACAAAGAGCAGGGGGGCAGACAGCATAGGCTAATGTTAAATTTTTATAGAACAAGGGAGCAGAGGCCCCAGCAGCGAGGGCATTTCCCCCCGCCCCCACCTTTCACGCTACGGGCTTTATTCCCGCCGCGCTGTCCGCCTTCTATTCTCTCCAACAGTCAATGCATCGGTTGTGATTCAACCCTGTGATGACATTTTTCCACAGTGGAATATTCCTCGACTCTCTGAACCATTGAGCTGCATTTTTACAAAAATATTCCGAGCTCCCAGTTTTGAAAATCTTTTTATAAAAAATTTCACGATATATCTGGGGATTGCTTTTAAAAATCAGACACGCAATCACTAAAAAAAATTTCAAGCTAGTGATATATCCCAAGAAATGGCCCCGCAAGGAGAGAACTTTTCACTAATACTTGTATTACTATGCATCCCTAATCCAAAAAATTACTGAGCGTGGTGTAGGACTACGCGCTTTTTAATATGCACTTGCGAAGCGGTTTCACGTGTAATTCTGTCAGGTGCATTTTTGGATACTCCTTTTTGACAGACGTAGGCGTAAGATTACGCCTACAAGAGAAAGAGAGAGGCGTAGCTCTACGCCGACGTTGTGAGGGTAAATCGAACTCAGCGAATCACACGTTTTCCGACTAAAACTAACCTTCTAAAGTCGTCAAAATCGACGAACTAAAGCGTGGAACGTGGCGGTGACGCGTGAGATGGGGATTGGATAAGCGTCGGGACGCGTTTTCGCAAACCGCTGACGCTTTGAGACGTCGCTGAAATTGAATCGGAGAAATGCGACGATGCGTTTGAATGAATAGGACACTTCGGTGTGACTGGCGTATACAGGACTGTAGTCATGGCTTGGGAGCGATATCTAGGGCTTGACAAAACGGAAAAATTGTGCATTCTGAAAGAACATTCTGAAACAAGAATTGACTTGCGGCCTAGAGCTCTCCGGGCGAGTCTTAAAATGCAACTAAAGAAGGGAGAGCGGTTCTGTGCCGGGACTGCCGGCTCTCTTGGACAGAACAGCTCTGTATAATAGTCTCTGCGTCTGAATCGTCTGAACACAAAATAGTTTACGTTTTATGCCAATCTTCTGCTGTTTTTGTTGAATACTTTGCGTTAAATGAGGACGCTTTTATGTCGCATTTAAATTAATAGAGGTATGCATAGTGTATGAGAAGTGAAATGTATCAATACCAAAAAAAGTTCAATAAAGTCCATTACGCTAAATATAGTACTGTTGATGAATGACGATAAATAGTTGTTGCGCTACGCAAAATACATTTTTTGGACTCGCTGAAATAACTGTATAGTAGTCTTTGTGCTACGCACTAGCCCCAAACTTAACTAAAAACTATCACCTAAACTATAAAAATACGTCAAAACCTATATGGGCCAAAGCACTGATAGCTTGCTGTATCTGGAGCTTTCCATCAATAACCTGACTAACACGCGGCGTTTGACAAATAGCTAGGTAAACTGGTATAACGCAACACGACGTAATACGAATGACCTGTCATCAAAAACCGCGAGAAAACCACGAGTAAATCGCGGTTTAGCGGCTTTGGGACCGTTGCGATCATAACATGTCATCAGATAATGACGGCGTAACGAAGATTACACTACGTATTCGTAGTGTTCCGAAGATTACACTACGTACAGCGGCCTACTTTGTATGGCAGGACTGCAGGAATCACTGTTTGCGGCTTTGGGATATGAAATGCCATAAAATATCCCTCTGTTTTTTTTACGAGGAAGCTAATGCCTGTAAAGGTCGAATTTTGCATCAGTGTTTAACTGGAGTTCGGTATGTATGTGTATTGCACTTTTAACGCACCAAATATATGTTATGCAAACGGAGATGGAAAAATTTCATTTGCTTGAATCGTAGGTGCGGTAGAAAATAAACTGTGAAATAATCTTACAACCACTATTGAATGCCCTATGTATGAATTATTAAATGATAAATGTTCTACACTCCACTCTGCCGTGATTCATTTTTCTCTGTAGCCGAACTATTTGCATGTTGGTTATTAAATTTATTTAAATAATCTTTTAGCCGATGTAGTTTGCTTTCTGAACAACATTTATATGTCATGCTACTGCTTCTGCTGCTGCATATCGCTGCTGCATACCGTTGTTGCATGCTGCTTCAGCTGCTGCATATCGCTGCTGCATACCGTTGTTGCATGCTGCTTCTGCTGCTGCATATCGCTGCTGCATGCCGTTGTTGCATGCTGCTTTTGCTGCTGCATATCGCTGCTGCATACCGTTGTTGCATGCTGCTTCTGCTGCTGCTGCTGCATACCGTTGTTGCATGCTGCTTCTCCTGCTGCTGCTGCATACTGTTGTTGCATGCTGCTTCTGCTGCTGCTGCATACTGTTGTTGCATGCTGCTTCTGCTGCTGCTGCTGCATACTGTTGCTGCATGCTGCTTTTGCTGCTGCTGCTGCATACTGTTGTAGCATGCTGCTGCAGGCTACTGTTGCTGATGCATGTGGTACAAATGTATACATCAGCAACAGTAGCCTGAAGCAGCATGCTACAACAGTATGCAGCACTGACTATTGCTGGTTGCTGCTGCTGCTGCTGTTGCTGCTGCTACTGCTTCGGACATCTAACATCCTAGCTCTCCAGTTGGCCGCCACACCAGGTAGATATCGTTCTCAGCACGACAGTTTGCACGCGTCACGCTGCAGCGAGAAGTCATTTGACATTTCACAGCGCATCACGGACCATCTATAAGCCATCGCGACGCTTTGATCTTTAACTAATAAAAACTTATTCCCTGATCTTTGAGCTCGTTCCGGGTCTTTGATATTCTTCGCAAATCGTAACCTTTCGCGTCAAGTATCACGTTACTCACGCGTGACGAATCAAAATGAACACGCCATATTTATAGCACTGAAGTTGCGTCAACGGATTTCTTCTTCGCGAATTTTTTTCGTAGCGTTGTCCACTCGGCGCGATCGTACTGATTTACGCATCGGGGTAAGTTTGCACGTCTTTGAGAGCGTCTAAATCGTTTGAACACAAAATAGTTTACGTTTTATGCCAATTTTCTGCTGTTTTTGTTGAATACTTTGCGTTAAATGAGGACGCTTTTATGTCGAATTTAAATTAATAGAGGTATGCATAGTGTATGAGAAGTGAAATGTATCAAGTGAAATGTATCAAGTGAAATGTATCAAGTGAAATGTATCAAGTGAAATGTATCAAGTGAAATGTATCAAGACAAAAAAAAGTTCAATGAAGTCCATTGCGCTCAATATAGTACTGTTGATGAATGACGATAAATAGTTGTTGCGCTACGCAAAATACATTTTTTGGACTCGCTGAAATTAAGCCCTTGTTACATATTGAGAGCCCTATGTGATTTATCAGGCAATGGTGAACTGTCTCGACTAGCTGCTTCTTACGACGTATCAACGCAGTCGTTAGTGCTCGACTCGTCGCGTATCATCAACGACTATTTCGCTGATTGTGTGAGCGCTATCACCCGATGCTGTGAATTTCACCATAATTTAGCTCGCACTTCAGCTGTATGTTTAGTTAAGTTTCTATTTCTTTATTGTGTTCTGCCTTGATGGTGAATAAAAGATTTATATATAGTGGTTATACTTTTGAACATTTCATTCATAAAACATTCTTACACCATAATTGTTACACCTGCAACTCTTTAATGAACTATTGACTTACGACAAAAACATTTTTATGCCGGTGAGAAGAGATGCTCTCATGCTGACAGAATTTTTTTCACAAAACTTTGCACATAGCTACCCGTATCCCAGTGGGCCTCTCATATCCTTCCAGTGGGCCTCTCATATCCTTCCTCAACCTCTCTTTCGGATTAATTACTGTGTCAAATTACTTTTCCCCTGAGTGAGTTCCCCCCCCCAGAATGGTCCCCCCCCCTAACATAGGGGTGCGGGGGGCCTTAACGCCGGCACTGCTTTCCACGTGCCGTCGTTCTCTCGCAGCTGCTCAAAATACCAATACTCAGCGAATGCTATAGGCAAAACATCGGTTTCATCTTCTAAAGCGAAATTTCGAGAACAACACTGAGGACGGATGGGCTGCCGTGACATAGCAACCCCGCCATCACTAATGCCTGCTGATGTCTAGAATCTCATCAGCCGATTGGAAAGAGTGGCGGCTTCGAAAATCGAGAACGGGGGTCCTCAAACCGGCTCTAACCCCCCCTCCCTCCTTATTGATTAGACGACTGAACAATTTTTATTAATAACAGCGTTGTTTAAGCTCTCTCAAATCTGCTATTCAACTTCAACTTATAACTGTCCGAATGACCTTGCAACAATACGTTCGTGAGTCACACCGCTACTACGCCACCCCCTCTACTGATTTTATACCGTGACTACCTCCCCCCCTTCTTCTCTCGCGAGTTCTTAGCCCTCTTAAATTTCATCCGTCACCCTCCCTTCAATCCCCAAACATTTATTTTTGTCTAATGTACATGTATTAGCTATGCCGTCAATGAACGCATGTCTGGCCAAATTGGCCAATCGTGAAATGATACCCTAAGCGGATCCTGTTGACGCTCGGGGGAATGGATATTGTTGAGTGTTTGTTTACGTTAATTTGCTAATTATGCACGGTCGGCATTAAGCCCCCATCCCCCCCCCCCCGTGCCCCCGGGGCGGGGAGGGGGAGTACGGCTGTGAGAAGGGGGGCACTTGGAGAAAAGGCATATATTTTGACAGTAATTTTGTGAAAGGTAATAATTCATCATGACGTTTCGTCATGATTTTGCTTTGCTGGGCGACCAAGCCATAGGGTAGGAGTCCGAGTTCAGATATTTAGCTTGAAAACCAAAGTTTCGCGACTTTACCCTCCACCCTTCCCATTCCCGGTCGTGGGTTATCCGCAACGAGGAAAAATTGTTCTCGAGGAAAAATGCGACTTCGGGGAACCAATATTTAGTTTTCGGGGGACGGGGCGGAATGCGCGAACTCCAGCCCCCGAACGTATGTATATAATGACTAGGTTGTAGGGGCCTACAGCTGTATGTCGTGACTGCGTCGGGGAGAAACGGTTATCAAGATGCGATGGGAAACTTTTTATCGTCGCAGCGTAGACCAACTTGGTCCACAAATGTCTTCCTGTTCCGCGGCGTTCGCGTCCGATAATCCGAATCAACCGACGAAATAGTGTTTTGAACGTTTTTGAGCGTTTCTGCGAATAGCCGCTTGGAAAAACTTGCATCACGCATAGCAAAACAGCTGCGGCTTTCCCAAGCGGACTAGGCCTGTAGGCTTAGATCTCGTCAACGCTGATAGAATTGATCCGAGATTTATCTACGCCTCCCTCCCCCCCCCCCCTACAAAGTTTTGGAGAACACCACTCTCGCAAAAAACAAAAGTTTGGATTCCCCCAAAAGTGGGGACCTGAATGGGGGTGCTGAGCCACCCTGTTTGTGTCTCAAGCCTTCCAGGTGCTACCCCCCCTTCCAGGTTGATTTTGGTGAAATCCTTTAAAGTCCGCTGGTATGGGGTAAAGGAGGGGTAGTGCAGGCCAAGGCTGTAGGCCAAGGCTCTAGGGTCCTGGGAGGATTTTCAACTATAGGGGGAGTGAATCAGGACGCATTTGCAGGGACACGTTCAGTAGAAGTAGTACTCCAAAAACGATGTTTTTTTTTAAAAATTCTACTCGGATTTAGAAATGGGTAGGAGTAGCATTATACTCGTAAAAATGGACGATGGTGGAGTAGGCCCACAGTCTATGCCTGCTCCTTTTCTGAAAGGCATTTAAAGTGCATTACTCCTGTTTTATAAGCAGCAGGCGTAACCTTACTGCAATTTCGTAAGGGTTAAACTGCGCGTTACGAATTTGTTTTTAGCTCGAGCGCCGCTAACACCCGGTTGATGGAATTGACTGCTGATCAATATTTGGTCTGGAAGCTTGCTCGCAAGGACCGACTTTATGCCTCGAGGTGCGACGCGGATCTAATGCAAAACAGTCTTCGTCGTAAAAAAAGACCAATATCGGACCATTTCACGGACCCCGAAGCGAGCAAAGAAACAGCAGTATCAGTGTTCCTTCTCTTTGGTCACATTCATTTTTCTTCACTGGAAATTCAGTAGGGGTAGGTGTTAAGTTAGATTCGAATTTAAATAATGTCTAGCTTAAAGTTTGCCTCGGTTTAATGCTGAAACCTAACTCTTAGACCCTGAAAAATCAGTGGGTCCAGTGGTCTCTTTGTTTCTTTATCGCCTTCGTTGAATATACGGATATTCGATTAGAAAATGTAAACTGTCGGCCAGCATCCCCCCCCCAAGCATAGCACGGAGAGACGGAAAGGATAAACTGTGTTTCGCGAGACATCAAATGAACGACCGCTCTCACTGCTCTGCCGTCACACGTTGGCCACTGGGTAGGCCTGTATAATATTATGCTGTTGCTAAGGGTGGGAACCAAGGGGGGTTGCTGCAGGCTGTATATCGAAGCACGTATGGAGATAACGGGGGCGGGGCTTGGCCCGCGGGCCAAACCAATTACCAACCGTCAACA
>JAQIWG010009708.1:0-10441 GCA_034695025.1 Chamaedrilus cognettii
CTTCGCTCACACACAATTGTGGCTCGCTGCTTCGCTCACACACAATTGTGGCTCGCTGCTTCGCTCACACACAATTGTGGCTCGCTGCTTCGCTCACACACAATTGCAGGAACATATTCAAGAAGATGCCAACTACTAATCAAGAAATTTTCAGAGAATTTGATAAAAAGTTAAAGGAGAAGTCAGGAAAAAATCAGTCAGGGGAAATTTTTTAGCGAGGAGACTTTCGTGTGGAGGACCGGTGATGAGAGCACTCTGAAAGTTTGAAGCAGATTTCTCAACCATTGTTCCGCAACACACTGAAGTTCCGCGGCGAGTATATATAGGCAAGTGTTTCATCAATCAACACCGTAACAAAGTTTAGGCCTACTCACAAATTTGTTTTAACAACTCGTTCTAAAAAGTTTCCGGTATAAAAAAAAGTTCGAGACGAACGAAAATCGGGCCACATTGTAAGAAACTTTAAGAACTCCGTATTTCTGTGCGGTCTGCTGCCTATAGTGTCTAAGATGCACGCTTTTGGCGCGGCGATATCGAACCGGTTCGAATTTTATCTGGTTTTTGAATGAGTTTCTATATCTCGCTATTAAACGGTGCGTGGACTACAGTGATTTTTAAATAACAGTTTTTCTAAGGCTAGTCTGCCAAAAACTAGTTTATCAAAGCGAGAATGATATTTAGCCTATCAAAAACATAAAACGACTGCTGGTTCAGGTTTTTCTTAAGACACTATTGTATGAAAAGTCTCAGTAAGTGCCAAAAGAACATGATGCACTTTAGAATCACTGTGTAAAGAGATATTTTACCGCTGACGTCCCCCCCGCCCCCCACATTTCGTAGAGGCGATGCCTAATGTCGCCAAACCGCAGCGAATTCACGTCGGTCGAACAAAATTGACGACTGCTCCTTAGTTTGACGAGCATGATTCTCAAGCAATTGCAAAATCCCGGAACTCCGACTAAAGCAAACTACCCAATTACGAGCGAGGAGAAAACTTCACCCACTCAAACGCGCTCTGGCAAGCTTTCAGAAGCAGTATCATTAGCCGAAATAAAAGTCTACAGCATTCAAATTGAGACACTCTGAGACCATTGAACTAAGTGGCTTGTTATAATTCCGTCCCGTTCTTTCCTAACTCGAACATCGACATATTCGAGCTCTCGATTAAAGTTTTCGAAAACTTCTTCATTTGGCCCTCATTTCTCTGAGATTGTAGACCGAATGTTGGCCAATAGCGTTTACAGGGCAGTAGCTCGCATATACAAAGAACATTCAAACTAGTCGCGCAACTTAATAGATTGGAGAAGCTGCGAATTCGCGACGCCGTCCGACAAAGAAGTCCACCATTGAGTCTCGCAGCCTCTACAAATTGCATTCTCTCAGATTACGAGCATACAAAGTGCCTTATTGGTATCGATTTTTGCAAGATTGGCAGTGATCTTCTGTTTCTTCGTCTCTGTAATTAGCGAAATTCGCAGAGCTGTGTCGCCAGTTGGCTCAATATTTAAAACAGGTGATAAAAATGCTCCTTGAATGACTTTGACGTTTCCTATTCTTCTGAGCTGAAATAAAAAAAGCACTGAGAGTTGCGGTTTAACATGTAGTTTGCATGGTTCTATTTTACATATTCGTATTGTAAAGCATAGCATTCCTCTAGATTTATACATGAATGTTACCAGAATAGTGACCCTCTTTTACGGTATACATTTTAATCTCAGCAATTTTGTGCAGCTGCTATTATGTATGACCATTGACTACTATGTCCCGGACATGACATTAAACTGTGCCCGCAGCCCTGCCCCTGCTGCCACCATAGTGCAGGACGAAGCGTTATAGCCCATGCAGAGGTCTAAGTCGCAGTCTCGGATTACGAATACGGCAGTTGCCGATTCGAATCCCGGCCGCGGTAAAGATTTTGAGTCACTTCGTGCACCCTTTGGCAACTGTGGTTTAAATTCGTCAGCCACAAGTGTTCCTACGATGCCTACCAGATACGGTGGAACCACCACCAGCGACCATCAGCTGGTGAAATGGGGCATCACCTTTTCCCTGCAGGGGCTAAATCAACAACAACAACCATTGACTACAAGGTGTTTCGTACCGGGCTGTATTAATGGCCTACTGGAGTGCGTTCTGAGGGAGTCCCGTATGCATGTACATGTATGTTCCCGGGATTACGCATGTTTCCGGAAGCGACTTCTTCCGGCGAGACGCTTGTTCACGGCCGCCTTCCGGTAAAATGGCTCGAAATCCGCTCGAAAGATGTGATGTAACTGTACATTGACTGTATTGCACATTTGATGGTTATTTTGAATTTTGTTGCTACGATGATTTCGTTGTGTTTTTTGAATGCCTTTTGGGACTCTAAAGCGTGTATGCCCTTGTTTAAATAAAAAATAGAACAAATAATATAATGAAACATTATCTCAGCGTATACGAACATAATGAACCGACTGAATAATTCTGCTCTGATTGTCCTCACGCGCACAGATATCAGATTGCGCAAGTCGCGGTCGCGTGTTTGGATTGCAAACACTCCCTAAGCCTATTCTTTGTTGCCGAACTCGATTCGCTGCCTGCGCCAACGAGCGGTTGCTCTATTCCTCTGAGAAATAAATGGACGCCGGATATCTCAGCTGGAGGTTTAGCAGCGACTTCATCCGGTTAGGGGATGCACACTACTAGTGTTGCAATTGAAATAAACGTTGTAGTCTGCTGGACTTCTCCCGCACCTTCGATTCAAGCAAATGATGTTTTTTCGATCTTCGTTTACATGACATGCTTTGGTGCGTTATAAGTGCATACATATACATACATACATACATACTTACAAACGAAATATCCCAAGATTCTGAATATCTCGATCAAAAATATCACTAGACTGAGCTTTTGATAAAAACATCTCAAGCTCTCATTATAAAATAGCCCACGCCATATTTGATTTAAAGATATTCCGATAGGCCTATAATTATATGGGAATTGTATTCAGAAACAAATCCCCGATAACTAAAATATCACTAACCCGAATGATATATCCGAAACAACGTGATACCAAGCAGCGTCATCATCGCGAACCACGAGGCGTTAGAAGTAGAATAGTTTTAAAGCACAATTATGATGATATTTGGTATTTTTATGGAGTCTATAAAGCTATTGGATAACTTTTGCAAATTCGCATTATAAATTTAGTTTAATATTTCATTCGCATAATAATCATCTCTAGGCCTACGTACAAAATAACAATGACACATCAAATGGCATAATAAACTATTGCTGCCATTTGATTGCAGTTGCAAAAACAAAGATTTCGAGGGTTGGGGGGAATCGAGACAACGTGGCGTCGACGTGCTTGTATCTCAGGCAGCCGAGACGACGTGACCGCTCAAAATTGTGCCTGATTTTACGATCGTTCGTGAGATGGACGAAGATTAGATGTTTGGACGGGTTTATACGGCAATAAATAGAAGTGTACTCCGTGATTGTAAAAATGCACGCACAGCGGCCGTTTTGATTAGGACGGCACTGTTTGAATATTAGAGCGTATAAACTGTTACTGGCCGAAAGGATGCGGTGTTAAGCAGTACCAATTGGCAGGGTGAAAATTAGTATGCGTACGCCTAAAACGAGGCTTTTCGAAATGGTACACTTAATTTCAAAGGGGTAGGCGTACGCGTTAGGCGTCAAAATGAGTAAACGTGGCGTACATGTAGGCCTACGGGTAATCTGATATCCGGCGGCGTAACTGTTGGTTGTACACGCGCGTTGCAAGCCTATACGAAAGACTAACGTATTTTCGTCAAGTTTTCCGTATAGTAGGCTAATAAAGGCTTACTGAAAGGCTGTGTACATGTAGCTACATGCGGGGATATCATAATATCAGGCTCAATGAAAAAGTGTCGCCGCGAAAGAAAGCCGAATGCAGCCGGTTTTGTAGGCTACTCCTTTTTCAAAAGCTTCGGTGTAAGACGTCTGTAAGACGCCTGTAAGACGTCTGTAAGACGCCTGTTTTCGGCATAAGTCGCTTGGTTCATATCAAGGCGTAACGCTGCGACCATTTGATTAGGGCTAAACTTAACTCTGCCAACTGGACCAAGCCTCTTTATTAATTCGATTGTACAACTATATGAAGTCATTGAAAAAGGATCTTTTGGGCAACAAAAGGAGATTGACTCGGTTGACTGAGTTGAAAATAATTGTCGGATGGAGGACATCCTTCGGTGAACATTGAAGGGATTATTGGTCGGGTCATCCATCATGGTCCTTGTGACAGAGACCCATGCACAGTTTATCCCCGATCCATCCTCAGTGCTGTGCGAACCATCGCGGAGTTAATAGCCACACATTGAAAAAGAGAACTGAATATAGACACATAGCGCTGACTTATCCAACACGGATTTAATGGTGATTCAGGATTTAACTCACTTTTTTGCATAGGCTAAATCCTGAACTACTATTAAATGCGTGTTGGAGAAATCAGCCCTTTGACAATGTCGGAACGAGGGTCACATTAGCTCATTGTACGGGACGAAAGCAAGCAGAACCGCGATGTTTTGCCATGACTTGCGTTAGTTCGCTTCTCGCAATAATGAAGCAGTGCACACTTTGTGATAGATCGCAGTAATGTTGTTATTTGGGGGAGGAGCTACGTAATACTTTTCCCGGACCACCGCGACAACGTACGTAATAATTTGATGAGAGGCGTGAGGGTATAGTTCAATTTTGGGGTAGGCCGAAACATAGAAAACACAACTGTCATTCATAACACGAAAATTCACAGCGGTCTGCAGCCGAATAGGTCTAATAGATTTCTTTACTAACTTTTACGAAGGACAATTTTGAATCACTTCAACTCGTTTCGAGAGTTATTGCTTCATTATACCTTTTACCACTGTTAGAACAATTTCGCTGGGAGGTCGTTAAAAATGTTTGCTTTCCGGAATATCTTCGTTTTTGCAGATTGTTGGCCTGTGTCATCAAACGATCCAGCCACGGTTAGTACAAAATCATTATGCCAGGCATGTAGCCGATGCATGCCTTTACAATCTCAAATGTCTTACAACCGCATTTGAATTGATCGGCTGGAGTCGATCCATTGATCTGGATTCTATGTCATCATCACGTGAACTGCTCGGAGCAGCTCACAATCAGACGATGCATTTGTTCGCCACCAATCTCACAGTGGCAGTTCTCTGTGGCGGTTCCAGGGAGGAGGCATGGGGGGAAAGCCTCCCCAATTTTTTTAAAGCCCATCAATTGATTTAAGCCAAGTCCACTTAAGTAAAGATAGACATGATAAAATTAGGATTTGGGGGGTGTCAAGCTCCCTGTATTATGTGTAAGATGTAACGTGCGCGTGTCTAGAAAAATTGACAATGAGTACTAGGAGTCTAAGACCGAGCACAACATTTTCGGTGAGCATCCTTCCACCGCCCCCCATCCACTAGTGATGCCAGTGCTGGGTATTTATCCCTAGATTTGGGGATAGTTTGGTGATTGAGGAATCTGATTTTTAGCTCAATACCCATATATCTGGAGATATTTTTTTCCTTACCCGACTCGTGACGTCCAAATAACGTGACACCCCTTTACATTGTTTAGCCTCCCCGTGGCCTCCTCAACAAAAAATCCTGCATCCGCCCCTGCTCACGGGGCAGAATGACTCGCGATTGCCTCTTTTTCTAGACGGAACACAAGCGGCGGGCGCTGAGACGCCTAACTTAATGATACCATTCAAGAATAGTCTTTGATATACGTGTTTGTTGTGGTCAAGCGGTCAGGGAAAAAGCGCAAAAAGCCGAGTTTCATGTTTTACGAGACTTCTTTGTGGACGACATCGAGTTTAGCCGTATATCAAGTGAGCGTAGAGAAAATAGCACGGCGGCGACCTAATTTAGCGAAAAGATTGCTTTGTACAACTGTGCAGTAAGCTTTACTGAGAGTCAAAGGGCAATCGGGATCGCGTTCTGTTTAGGGCTACGGCTTTGTATGTCAACAGAACAATAAATCTTTGTCATTTTCATTATAGGCCTACTTTTGTTTAAAGAAAAGCCTGCTTATTTATTTTTGGTCAAAAGCAGTAGTAACGTTTTTACCAAATTTAAAGCAAACATCGAAAACTATCATTTTTATTTTTTACTCATTCTTATTCTAAATTGGCAGTACCGGTATAAGTTTATTATCATAGTCGTACTCTCTGTTCTTAGGCCTAACTGTGATGTATAGCCAACATGTATTTCACTTGCCGTGACGCTAACTACCGGTACACCGCATGCATGTAGTAAGAGGTAGTAGGCCTACACATCGGGTGCTTAGGTTCATGCAATTTTAATTTTCCGAAATTGAAGTTTCCAAAATTGAAGTTCATTTCCTCTGTTGTCTCCTATACACTTCCTTCCTTGTATTTGTCCATGTGTTCCAATGATAATAGCGGAGCCATGTGCACACAATGTACATGTGGCATGTTACTGCATGTATCGAGGTAGCCTTTGTAGTTCTTGCAAGCGTGATCCTATAAAATACTGTTATATGACTGAGGTTAAAGATAACCGCCAGTCGGAGCGGGTCAATGCTGCGTTTGTCAATAGTTCCTCGTGGTTACGTTGCTTTGTCTGTATATTGTCAAAGAGAGGCCTATACGCGAACGACCGTAAAACGAAATCGAAGAGCAAGGACGCTTCCTGTAGCCTAGCTAGCGTCAATGGTTTTGCTAAAAGGGATTACGTTAGCTATCGTAGTTAGCGGCTATTGTAACCGAGCATAGGAGACGTGCTATGAAACTAAGTCTTGCCAGGCCTGTTACCGTTCAGTATGTCATTGTCTATTGATAGGCAAACATTCTAGTGTGCTTCACAATATATATTTATCTTGATGACCTTTTGAATCATTTCTTACTGAACGTTTAAGATCGGTTTCCAAATCAGTGTCTCATAAGTTATTCTGTCGAACAACGCGCTATAAATGCAGGAGCTGTTACAAAATATAGCGGCGATTAGGCGCACGTAAACGTCTCTGCGCATTTTAATCACACTGTATTTCGAGATTTATCTGAGAATACGGCGAGAATTGAGTTTTCAGTCTCCGCTTATTTCACTATAAGAAAGCGAACGATGTCACGGCGACATGTTTGCAAACTCGACAAGGACGGATCCAGGATTTGCGGGTGGGGGGGAGGGGAGGGGGGTGTGGATGTTTCAGCTTATAGTTCTGCCAAACGTAACAGTTCCGATTTTTAACCGACGACGCATATTTTCTTTGACTGAACATAAGTTGTGAGCTGGTATAGAGAAGCGGCAGGGACGAAGCTTTTTACATCAAGTTACCACAGCATGTCAAAATTAACCTTCGTCCCCCTTTTCGAACTAGACTAGTTACATATCACTTATAATCTGAAGCATCAGTTGAGAACACTCAATGCATTTGACTGTTTCATATCGCTCACTGTTACATCTGCCGCATTTTTATCAAGAATTTTGTTACGACAGAAAACATTTTTCTGCTGGTGGGGGAGATCCACTCCCCCTCCCCTTCTGGATCCGGCCTTGAAACTTGATGTCTGACTTCGGAATCAGTCTCTGTCACATCCTGTACGCCTGGGCTCGTCGGCGGCCATCTTGCGTGGCCGCCGCGGGCGGGTTTACATAGGACGGGTTGATTTTGCACAGCAACACCGGTGTGTATCATCGCCTCGCGGCGGTCAAACCGCTCAAACCGGGTCAAAATAACTGCGCGAGTCTGGCCAGCGTCTTCGGACAGTCGTTTTTGGCAGAGTGTTGGGAAAATTTAGAACTGCCCATTCCTGTGCAGTTCTATGCACTTACACATAAGGCTACAGATAGAAACGCTTTTATGGTTTTTGCTTTTATGGTTTTTGCGCTTTGAAAATAAAATGCATAGCATTTGTGCTTTTTTAACGGAGAGGCAGTGCTGTTCAGCGCAAAGGATTATTTTGAGGCGCTCTTCTATGGATTCATTAAAAACATTATTAAGTAATTTTGCGTCTCTACCGTACTCTGGGCTTTTAAAAACGTACTTTGTACTCTGGGCTTTTAAACGCTGTTTTTTAGTCTAAGTCACCAGTATCCAATCACAAACAGACCATCGAATTTTAAATACCATAGTATTGAAAAATAATATCTTTCCCGCTCTTATATATTTTTTGTTAGACATTGTTGTAGTAGTCGTCTAGCGTAGCAAAAACTGTCATTTTGCATCCATCAGCTTTCTCATTTATGATTAAATCTAATAGGGTAACAAAAAGTTAACTAATTATAATTTTTATATATCAAATCATATAATAAACGTCTGCAATTCTTACGCGCAATAATTATTACCGTGATTCACGACTTCGGATTTATCAATTTATGCCACAACTAAATAGAACAAGTAAAACAATGACACGTCCTCGTGACGTCATTGCATTCACGAAATTTCTTGAAAACGCATGATGCCATATCAAAATGCTTTGACTCTATAGAGTAAAATCATGATATATCTTAACATAACTCAACTAAATAAACTCAACAATAAATTTTTAAATATGATTTTCAAAACTTTTTTCAGAACTTTTCAATAAGATTTTCCACTCTTTTTCAATCACTTGGAATCGAACCAGAGTCCGATATGAACCACTTAGTCACAGGGGTATACACCGTTGGATTCGTCTTTGAAAGATCTATAATCTATGTCCGGATCCTTTGCAAATCGGACCTTAAATAAAAAATCAATTGAGTAAAATGCGTTTCTTCACGATTTTTCTATAGTTTGGAATCGAACCCGAATCCGATATTAACGAATTAACCACTTAACCACCATCGGTATACACCGCTGGATTCGTCTTTGAAAGGGCTATTATTTATATCCGGGTCTTTTTCAAGTCGGACTTCAAATAAAACGTGATTAAGCAAAATATAAGCTTATTAAAACCGCGACGATTGCAAATGTGCGAAGTTCCGCTAAAGGACGACCATTTCCGCTAATTTTTTGTAGCGCCTCGTTAGGGTCTGGGAGAATAATTGTTACCGATACCCCAGTCTTTCAACGTGTGAACCCAAATAATTTAAAATTATTTTTTATCTTTTACGGTTTCGGAGGAGATAGAAGTACAATGTATGCAAAAATGCGCGGAAAAAAACCGAGAAAAAAGGTCGGGAAATTTGTCAAAACACGGTAAAAAAAATTTTGAGCCGGCTCCGGTGAAAAAAAAAATCCTGCGTGTGAAAAGAGAAATTCACGAAATAGATTTTGTGAATTAATAACAAGTTGCGGTAGTAGCTTGGCCTGTAACTATTTTCTACAGAACAGCTTATCACCGCGATGCTTGCTGTCTGAGATTCGTTTTCCGGGCAGCGAGAATGGAATCGGCGCCATTGCATCTTGGCTCTTGTTATTTTCTTGCTCGCAGGAGGAATTAGCAGTTTTTGAAACTAAAATAAGTTGAGGTTTTGATTTGGGTTGGGGCTGCGTTAGGTTTAGCAAGTTAGGGTTAGAGCTGCGTTATAGTTAGATCTAGTTTAGAATTATGGTTTGTTTAGGCATGCTGATTTAATTTCAAAATACTCACGGTTAGTTATGCTGTATGCATAAAAATAAATTCTGCTTGGCATGCAAGTCTGTTTGGCATGCACTCAGAACAGATCACTTCAGTACAGAACAATTCAGAACAGAACAGTTGAAAACAGAACAGAACAGTTCAGTTCAGAACAGAACAGATCAGTTCAGAACGGGTTATTGAATGATTTGACCTGTATCTTCAGAAAGATTTAAGCCCTAGTCGGATAATTTAGTAAAAATGAATTAGCAAGATGGCGCTATTTAGAAGCGTTTTTCGTCATTTCGCGTCACTATAATGCAGCAAAACCAATGAGGTATTAAAAAATGCAAATCCGCATTTATCCCAGATTTCGCTACCCTCTTGTGTTAAGTATCATTTTTGACTGCACTTCTAGCCGCGACTTTACAAATTTTCTCTAGCCCGTATGAATGAATGAGTGAATTAATCAATGAATACATTTTTATTTCAAGCATATTCAACAACGTAGTTCAACAAATAATAGTTCGAAATATAGACTTGACAGGCTCCGGGCGCGACAGACCCAGAGCGCAAACGCGTGCCAATCCCTACAACACTTTCCTGCCAGGAGACGCACGAAGACCGCACAAAAGATTCCGATACAATAAAAAAAAAGTACGCAAAGAAAAATTAATTTACATCGGAATGCAAATTACCAAGAGCCAAGATGAATTGGCGCAGATTCCATTCTCGCTTCAGGACACGTGATTGAGTCTGTCGGCAATTTCGGCAGAGCGATCACGTGATCGGCTTCACAATCCAATCATCATTTTGCTGAGGACACTCTGGGCCAGTCCCGTATAGCGTGACCATTCCCAGCAGGGGGGCGGGGGGAGAAGGGGGGGGGGAGGGGGGCAAGAATTATTGCAGAGA
>JAQIWG010009709.1:0-10440 GCA_034695025.1 Chamaedrilus cognettii
GGGATCGAGATTTGAAACCAGAATGGCTGAAATTCAATAAAAATTCAAAAGTTTCCAAACTTATGGCCACGGGTGTATATAGGCCTACAGAGTTGAGCAATACATAGGCCAAATACAATCTAAAACACTAGAACGTAAATAGCATTTTGCATAAAAATAGGCTAAAGCTTTACTATACAGACTTCTAAAGGGCACATTACATCAATGCAGTAATTTCGGCAGGACCATGTAGGCCTACATGTAACCAGCATAGTTTAAGACCGAGCTGATCTTCCACGTTTTTCAGTTCATGTCCATTCAAATAATATTTCTTTGAGTTAATCATAACGGTATTGTTACAGTCAGAGAATCTTATCGTAAATTTCCATCGGCGCATAACAAACATAAAATTGATCATTCATCGAAGACAGGGATACGATTGAAGGTCGTTTTAATATTTTCGATTTTATACAGACAATCTTTCAGTAACCACATACATGTATAGAACCCGAGTTACATTCTTCTTTGAGGACCTTTTACCTTTTGTTTTAAAGAAGAGATTGTGTTCGAAATCTCAAGGTCGGGTCCGCATGCATGCCAAATTTAGCTTCAGACAACACAGGTTACTCCGCTGATTTTTAAAACAGATTAAAGTTTAGCTTTCTTCACAGGCGCCCTTACCCGTGAAATTGTTCGCGTTCCGTCACCGGCCTACGCCTAAATACGATGCCTGTAGTTAAGTCGATGACAATCTTTAAAAATGAGTAGGGGATTAGAGGCATTCGCATAATAATTACATAACGCAAAATGTTTTATTTTTAACCGTACCACCCACCCCTTATAACTTATTATAACATCGCACCAGACCATCTAAAAAATGTTATATACTAATTTACTGAAGTACCCACCACCAGAGCTAAAATAAAAACAATTAAAATATCGCAACAGAGCTGAAAATAACAACTAAAACTTCTCAATAAAGCGTTCTGCGTGGTTGTGATCACCCTTCCTCATCACATTTTCCTTCAAATTCGAACAAAAAATTACTCGCTAAGGGGGCATTTCTCAACTTTTGGTTTCAATTTTTTGGGGCAAATCTGTCTAATATTTCTTGTCCTCTATACCCACCCACCCCTTATAACGGGCTAATAACAAAATCTATATACACCTCCCATCCTCAAGCATTATATAATACGTGAATAGCCGCTTTTATGCTTGTAAGCTTGACACATATTGCTTTATTTTAACTTATTGGTGTTCGTCTTTCATTTCTGTATACCGGATATTTTTATATCGATGTAATTGTTCAGCGGAATTATTTTTGACAATTATTCCGATATACATGTAGGCTACGAATTCAATGTAGTACGTCAGCCCATTATAGGATTAATTTATGGCGATGTTTGACGATTTATGACGAAGCGTCGTGACCGTGCTGTTGGCCTAGGAGGACGAGTTGAATTTCTGGTGAAGGCAAACGTGACATTCACTTCGAGCACAATTTTTGGCAAAGTTTGTTTTAAATGGGTTTGCCACAGCCTACAGGTGATCCAACGATGCCCATCAGCTTACGGTAAGACCATCGACAGCCATCCGCTGCTGCAACGGGGCATCATCTCGTTGCATAAGTCACTGATAAGTGCTAATAAAGAATTCCACTATAAGCTCTAGAATAATGTCATTGACTTTGTCTTTAAAATTCGACATAAAATGGTTTTGTGCGTGATCATTCTTGCTCTCATTAATCTTCAGCAAGAATCCTGGAAATCTGACCCAACGGAACATTAACTCGCAGATAGCGGACCAACAACAATGTCCGGCCGACCCACGGCCGAAATATTCATTCGAACTCGGTTTGCAAAACACGATCATACAATGAACTCATTGTACACTGTACGCTTGACGTCACCGTCCTTTGAAAATGTGTTTCGGTGTCTTGGCACGAACACGTCGCATTAGCTTCTGTTATCATTAATGCTAATAGTTACTTGATCCAAGGTTGGTTCAGTTTAATTATTTATTATGCGTTGCATATCTACCCTTGTGGTGTGGTGAATAGTGATTCATACTAGCCCCTTGCAGCTTGCTATTGTCATGTGATACATGGACCGAAAATGGCCAACGACTATTAAGAAGGGCTTGGAAAATTTCCATCCTCCACCCCCCCCTCCCCCCCCGTGAATTTGACTTGAGAGAAAAATTGTAAGCGTGGACAGGGCGCCAAAAATGTCTAGCCCCCCTGATAAAGTTCTTGATAACCCGCTGACTGCGCTGAGAATGTCACGCTACGGGGCGCGGCACTGATGGCAGTAAGTCATGGGGCAGCGGTTTTTGTTTTTGTTGCGAGGCACTAAGATAGATTTTGTTAAACTTATCATTCAAATCAGTTATGCAAAACTGTTGATCTTCTTTATTAGCCGCGTATAGAAAAAGATCAGACGAAAATATTACAAGAAGCAAAAACTACAAAATATACACGGCATCCGAATGAAATAATAAAATACTAAACACAATAGGCTTAATGGACAAATTAAATACCACTATAAACAAATAGTAACTGCTGTGTGCATATATAGGGCTCGCGCTAAGGTGCAACATCGCGGAAATTTTCCGCTCCGACAGATGATCTTCCCCCCTAAGAGTTCAGTCCAGAGGGCCATTTGCTGCCTAAAATAACGATTCCCTCCTGAAAAATGTCAAGTAAGTAAGTAAAGTGGACTTTAAAAAAAGAGAAAAACTTCATCAACACGGTTTTGCACGGAGGATGAAAAGTCTGCGTCAGAACCCCCGTCCTCCCTCCCCCCTCAGTTGAGAGTTACGCACGGGAGAGAACAGTCCAGCACAGCATCTCATCCTAAAAACCCCTCTCTAAGTTCAGCAACAGCGCGAAATGCCCCCTTAAAAGTTCTTAGCGCCAGCACTGTGCATAACTCTTTGAAAACTCTGGGCAATGATTGCTAGAATCTGACAATCGTTTGTGAGACAGAAGTAGATCTATTGTGAGCGACAATTGGAGGGTCGGTAATTCACCAAAATTATTGATCCATGCGTCGTCGGAGTCATAACGTTACTGGTGTCCTGTCGGAGGAAGTGACTGGAAACACATCACTGGAGTCACGATACAGTAGTTTCGACATTAGTGGAGTCCTCGCTGTCGGCAACGAAGGAGAGGCCGAGTTCACGGAGCGGCTGCAGACAAGTGTGCTCAATGACGTCACTCATCTCTGACGTCATGTGATTCCTCCAGTCACCCACCTCCCCTGCAGCCCGAAGCAACGAAGATTCCAGTTTAAGATTCAATATTCTTGTTATATGTTAGGTTCATAATTAAGGCCTCAGCCTTATGATCTTAGTCTGTCGAGATACTAAGCCTGCTTAGTCGCAAAAATCAGTGCGTAATCACATTCTAAAGGTCAGTGATAATTTTGCAAGTTGCAATTGTTAACGATCACCATCTCCTACGAGCTCCTACATGGATCTCAAAAACCAGGTTAAGAAGCACTTGACGTTATGGTTTTGCAAACAGTCCAACTGTCCAAATAAGAATTTCCAAGTCTAGGGTCGTCGCTATTTTAAAACATTGGCTTATTCTTTGTTCAAGCATAAAAAATTGATTGAAATAGAGAAAAGCTAAGATAATAAAGCACTGCAATCAGCAAGTGGTAGCTGTAAAAATTATGCTGTATGTTATTGATTGTATTTGAAACTGATTCGCTTGCAAAATTTTTGAAGTATAAAGCTTTGAACCTTTGCGCATGAATTGAAAGTCCTGATTCACTAGACCAATCCCCTTCAGGAACTGGTAGTTCGTGAGCGGATCATGACTCATCTCGGCAAAGCTGGTCGCTCCGACGATGTCGTCGAGCTGACGGTCGGACAGAGAACGACCGAGGAACTGAGCGATGCGACGCACCTCCTGCGACGGATTCTGGGCAAGGTACACCGTACACCAAACACACAGTTTGCTTTGAGGGATTTCAGAAATTTAACATCGAGTCATGAAGATGATGATCATGGACTCATGAGGCAAGCATCTGAAAAGATTTCTGTGGCGATATTATAGCCATGGAGATATTTGTGAATGAAATATCTATGACGATATATTTTCCGTGGAAAAAATCGAGGAGATATTTGGGGATATATTAGTGGAGATATTCGTGGATAGGCATGGATCGTGGATTCGTGGTGGGTTCGTAGTTTGGTGGGGGGGGGGCGAGTATGTATTGAGATATCTGTGGAGGTATACTTAGCATCGAGTATAAAAACCATAAAAGCCATCGTAAAACCATGAAGTCTATACAGTAGTAGCCAAAATCAAGGACACGCTTGTTCGGAAATTAATTTTTGTGGTATGACTTTGTTAAATTTATAGTGAAGCTGTCTTGAGTATCTGTATGCTTCAATTATTGATCAGACAACTAACTTTATAAATATCGTTAAAGAACAAAGAATATTTTATCAGATTTTCACCCCCAAAATTGGTTTTTTAATAGTAATCATTGTCCATATCTGTACGAATAATCAGATTTAAACCATGCAGAAGTCAGCTTCATTATTTTATTGGAAAGTCTTTAGCGGTTAACACCGCAGCACATCTTCTGTTCATTGACTGCCCCAGGAGACCCAGTCCAGCAGCAGTAGTGGTGTGTCACCATGAAGGTGTCACCGCAGAGACAAGTTCGTTGAGGTTACTCGGGCGCTGCTTCGCTACGGGCTCCTTCAGACGAGACCTCACGTTCTCGATAGGATTGAGATCTGAACTGGTGCCTGACTACTCCATGACGTCAAAACCATGTGTACAAGTTTCAGGATCATATTTTTGACGTCATGGAGTAGTCAGGCACCAGTTCTGACCTCAATCCTATCGAGAACGTGAGGTCTCGTCTGAAGAAGCCCGTAGCGAAGCAGCGCCCGAGTAACCTCAACGAACTTGTCGCTGTGGTGACACCTGCATCGTGACACACCACTACTGCTGCTGAACTGGGTCTCCTAGAGCAGTCAATAAACAGAAGATGTGCCGCAGCGATAACCGCTAAGGGCTTTCCAACAAAGTACTGAAGCTGACTGCACGTTGTGAATGGTTCAAACCAGATTTTTGGTACAAATTTGAAAAATGATTAGTTTTTTTATATTTGGGTGTAAAAATCTGACAAAATATTGTTTTTTCTTCAACAGTATTTATAAATTTAGTTGTTTGATCAGTAATTGAAGCATTCAGATACTTTAGACAGCTTCACTATAAACATAACAGAGATATACTTCAAAAATTCATTTCCAAACAAGCGTGTCCTTAATTTTGGCTACTACTGTATAATCTTTGACTACAGACCAATATTGCAGGTATGTCCACAACAGACCTTGTGCAGCTGCTCGTAGATGACAAAGAGCACGTCGGGGTCATCTCGGTACAGCCAGTACCCCTTCACGTTATCGAGGTACGGACCGAAGGTCACTGTACGCCAAGGACAGAATGTTAGATCACAATCCAATAAGCTATCTACACAGGCACAAATACAAAATACAAAATCTATTTGAAAAGGGAGATCAAAATTAACGTCCCATGGTGACACTAATATAATTTCCATAAAATATATTTAGAACGCAGTGCGCTGTGCAATCAAAGTTTTAATTTTGGTGTGAGGGGCTGTTTGTTAACATTAGGCCCAGGGGCGGCTGCAGAATTTTTTGGGGACAGAAGCGACGGGGAGGCCTTAAAATTTCTGGAGAAATAAATGTCACATTTATTGCGCATCCACGACCAGCATTTACGTTCCTCCTTTTCATACCCACTATTTCCATATCGTGCAGACCTTACGAGCATAGGCCTATAACTTGACCCTCAGAAGCCGCCTGATAGTCGTAATAATATTATAGAGCATGTACAGCGTGTCCCGATGAAAATAGAAACACCCGAAGCGTTGTCACAACTTGATAAAAATTGATAGGATTATGTGAAATTTTACACGCAACAACTGCGGCCATTTACACCAAGTTGCAAATTTGTAGACCAATATGAGTCATTTTGTTGAAATTGTGCCCGTTTAAAAGTACGTCCAAGCGCGTTGAATCAAAGGGGAGTGTGCAATAGAACTGTTTAGCCTATTCTATCACAAATTAATTTTTTTCGAAAAGCGAGCCAAACCCTAACATCTTCAACAGCTTGGAGTCGGCCAATTGAGGCCAGAAAAGCCGATAGTTTTCACTGGATAGGCCTGCAAAAACTGGGAAGGCCTAAACCACAAAATTTGTATCTTCAATTTTTTGTCGTTACGTATACAGCACTTTGATATATACGTATACAATTTGGGAAGGCTATTTCACTAAATTTTGGGGAGGCCATTGAGGAAGCCAGATCTCAATTGTGGAGGCCAGGCCGCATTTAGCCTCCATATAAAACGGCCGCTGTTAGGTCTTGCTGTCTTAACCCCTGCAGGTCGGGGAACAAAGAATTTACTTGCAGCTCAGAGCTTCCCGGGCCAGTCGTAAAAGGCGACTAAAGAGGGGAGAGCGGTTCTGTGCTTGGTAAAGCCGAGGCCGAGGCACGGGAACCGGACTGTAATAGTCTTTGTTACTATACACACGGTTCTAAAACTTCCAGGGGAAGAAAAAGAAGCCGTACTGCAGCGCAGGGGGTCAAATATATGGTTATCAAACTTGGCCTTACCGAGATGCTCTTGGTATCAAGCAGAAGGTGGGGGAGGGAGGGGCGGTTGAAAACTTAGGTGGGGTGGGAGGGGGGGGTGGTCGCCCCTTTCCCTCGATGCGTTTGATCACAGACCTAAACATTATATAACTTGAATTAACTAAATAATAGCACCTGTGAAGAAAATTAAGAACGCCAAATCATGGCTGTGAATTACAGTCTAACACAAATTAACTATTGCAACATGACAGTTAGGCCTACATAAAAAATTAACCAGCGGCTTAAGTACTCTAAATCGGCTACTTGTTTAATTTCTATATGAGATGCGTGCGGTTTCAGACAGTTCGCAAAGACACAGGATCTCTCCGCTAGTATGTTAGACCCAACAGTTTCGCCGTGACAATTATATAGGCCTACCTATTTAAAAAATAATTATTTATTTTATATTATTACGCCCTTTTCCGGACTTGTCGAATTTGCCTTAGGGTTATATTAGATTTAGAATAGTTTTAAAGTAACGGAACTGCGTAAATGACCACAGCGGAGGCCAGTGGCGGCACGCTAATGGGGCTATGGAGGGCAAATGACACCCCTTAAAATTTTAAGGGTGGGGCAGCGCCCCCCCTTGAACTTCGTTCTTGCCCCGTTTAATTATTGGATTTGCTTCCCTTCAAATTAAACTTCCACACTTAACATGTAGGCTGTAGCCATTTCACCTTGCCAATACTCTTTGGCTTTTTGCACACATATTACTTCAAGACAAAATACAAGTACAGATATACGAGTCACACAAGAAGTAACGAGGTTAGACAAAAATGGATAAATATCCCCGAGAAGGCTTGCGCCTACGCTTAACCCCTACGGCTTAATTATAGAACCACAATAGAATTGTTGCATATAAGCCAAAGTAGCTAGGCAAACTAACTTTACTTCACTTCAAAGAGACAAAAGTGAAAAAAAATTACTAGCTGACAGACGTCAATTAGCTAAACACAAACACATGCATGCAGACTGAGAAAATAACTATTAAACAGAAAAAAAGTATACAGGTGAAACTTATTTAGTATAATGAATGACAATAACGAGATAAATCACATTTCAAGATCTCCAAACTATTTGCGGACAGAATCACAGCAGGTAGAGAATCTCAAACTTTGGGTCCTTGAATACATTGTTCACGAATTATTCGTGCTGCTCAGGCATTTCGCACCACAATTATTGTGGTGCGAAATGCCTGAGCAGCAAAAATAAGTGGATATGGCGCATGTTATAATACCGAGATGCGTTTAGCATATAATAATTCATACAAGATTCAGGTAAGAGTGCATGTTTCAATTTATACATAAATAGCACGATGTGAAGCTTTTAAATATCACAGAATTTTTGCAAATTAAGTTGCTTATATAAGGGACTTGCAGAAGCACGGAAAGGCGAAAGAGATATTAGCCAAAAGGCTGTGTTTTGCAGAACACAGCCAGCTTGAGCAGTGCAGTGGCAGTTGCACCTTCCCATATAATACAGCAATAGATGATGTATGGATATATCAAGAAAAAATATAATGTCAACAAAGTGTTTCAAGGTAGAAAATTTCAAACTCGACCCATTGTGCCCAGACCTCGAGCTACTATTGCAGTAACATGTTTTAAATGTTGATCCCATATTAGCTTCTCGTCAAGAAGAACTCCATGAAATTTTGTGCAAGATGTTCGTGCAAGATTATTGCATCGAAATTAAAATGTAATTGATCGCCAACAATATGTTTATTACCGAACATTATAAAATTAGTTTTGGTTGCATTTGGTGACAATTTATTTGCCTTAAACCAGTGGGAGAGTTTCAAAAGCTCCTCATTAGCTGTGATTACAATTTCACAAATGACCTCACTGCTTTTAAGCACATATGTGTCATCAGCAAAGAGAATAAAGCTCAGAACGTCTGAGCAACGGACTATATAATTGATATACAAGATTAATAGCAGCAGGCCAAGGATAGAACCTTGGCCAACTCCACAGTTTACTTGTCTCATGCTTGATGAAGCACCGCTTAAATACACATACTGCTGTCTGACATTCAGATAACTCCTAACCCAGTCTAAGTCACGCACACCATAGTATTCAAGCTTACGAATCAAAATATTGTGGTTTAGCGTGTCAAAGGCTCTCGATAAGTCAATGAAAATACCAACGGCGAATTCTCCTTTGTTAGGTTAGGCTACTAAACGGTAGTGGTTACTAAAATTATTTCAATATTTGGTAAGAATGGGATAATCAGATTATCATTTCAAATAATAAATCTCGCTGTCGATGACCGGCCGATTTGGTTAATTCATGAAATCAGCAAGAATTACATGCGAGCAAAAATAACGTTGTTGACTAGGCAGTTTGTTGGCAGTTGATTTCAGTTGGCCTATTGTGCAGCAGAAGGCGTTAAATAACTTTAATGAATCACACACACCCAGAGCTCCAATATACTAACTAATATCAACATGTTGGCATAAACTTTCTAACATCAAACATTGCTCCCCCTTGAATTTTTTAGGGGAGGCATTGCCCCCCCCTCTAAAAATGGGTCTCTGGCACCGTCGGCTCCCCTCCCCCGTAAAATGAAACCGCCCCGTCGCCACTGGCGGAGGCTACCAAGCTGCATAGCAGTTCCGAGCCGTTTGCAATGTTTACATTACTGTCCAGCTGCAAGTTCTTGTTGAGAATTATATATTTCGGCGGCATAGGAAAGAACTAACCTGTTCCGTTGACGAAGCTCGTGAAAAATTGCTCAAAGTTTCCTGTGTATGCAAAGATATTGACTTGACAGTAAAAGTAGAAATATGAAACGCACGCGTCCTTAGCATTGCGAGCAGTGCATATCACCTGAAATTAAGCCATCTTCTTTAAGTAAGCAGCTCATGGTCTAGCCTAATTCAGAAGTGACTGTCGGGGGGGGTATAGAGCCTTTAATCAATATTCTAATTACTCGTTTAGACGTTCATTCGTGTAGGATTTATGTACAGGGTTATTTTGTTTAAAAAAACTAATCCACGCATTTCTTGAGCATTAGATCGCTGTATTTACTACGCTTCCTTTGACATCTTATAGGCCTACATTGAAGTGCAGTTGCAGCAGCCGCCGCAGAACTTGCAGCTTGCTAGCTTTACATTGGTTAATCGCACGCGCCTTTCAGAAAATAGCCTACTTTTGCGCGCCACTGAGAGAGACGCGCGTGTCGTTTGAAATGACGCGAAATTGAGTAGTCCATGGGGATGCTTCCACGCAGGAAGGGCCCGGACACGATGGTTATTGAGATGATGACATTATAGATTTGACGAGTGTATACGCAACTAGCACGGATAAGTTTAGTAGAAGTAGTACTCCACAAACGACGTTTTTTCATAACTTTACTCGAATTTAGAAATTGGTAGGAGTAGCGCTACTCGTGAAAATGGACGATGGTGGAGTAGCCCTACTCTAGGCCTACTCCTTTTTTAGCAAGGCATAGAAGTGCAGTACTCCTGTTTTTTAAGCAGCAGGCGTAACGTCACTCCTATTTTGTAAGGGCTAAACTGAATTTTGGCTATTAGGCCTAACTGTAGGTTGGACGCTTAATTGTGACAAAACTCAGCGCCAGCCGGGACAAGCGTCTAACTGCACTGGATTTCATTAATGTACCAAGCAAATAAGTGTAGGCTAATTGTAGGCCTAACAGTTTTAGTGACAGCAGCGCTAGTCTAAAGCTTAATGTACATGGGCGGCTTTTGGCCGCGAGATCTCGCGGTCCGCGATATCTCGCGCACCGCGAGATGCATCTCGCTGAGGGCGAGATCT
>JAQIWG010009710.1:0-10438 GCA_034695025.1 Chamaedrilus cognettii
ATCCCCCCCAGAGAAACCAGTCTCAAAAAATGGAGGGGATGCATCCCCCCCATCCCCCCCATGGTTGACGCCCCTGCTCGTTATCATGAAGTCTATTATTTAAATATCCTATCTCGGACAAAAAGTTTTTGCAAGCAATAATAACGCAAAAATGGACCGAAACTGTGAAAATAGCTAGGCACACGCACTGTGGTCAGCCCATGGCCCCCCATTGAGGGTAGATAGACGCATATTGCCGAATCTAAACACACACAGTTTAGTGTCCGATAGACGAATCTAAACACACAGAATGCAACAAGGCCTAATTCATTATATTCACTGCCATTAGCTCTATGCTTAGTGTGAGTTAACGTCTTTCTAAAATAACTGTTGCTGTAATGTTTGTAGATACCTTCACTGTATTCTCAAACACAACCTCGTCACAAGCAGTGAACATGAACATCGCGGGCACCAATGCAATTGTATTTGGAGTGCGGTGCAGTGACGGACCGGCTATCCAACTAACGAAACAAAAGGGTGTCGCTGCTCCACCAAGCATAGCGATCATATTATCTAACATCAAACCATTGTGTACGATCGTGAAGTAGGTGAATTTTCTTCACTACCGTTGATCTAAAAGAAATTACAGCGCATTTTATATTGAAACAGTCTTACCTCAGTCAATGTCGCTTCACTGGTGGTTGCATGGCGGCGATGGCGCCCGTCAACCGGCCTTCTGCCGGACTATGGTGAAGGTCACAATGAATGAATGGATGATGGGAATATTTGTAGTTTAGGGAACGTGTGTAGTCCAATGATGTGCAAGGGAGTCTGCACAGAATCGCTCTTCACTCGTTAGTCGTCTTTTACCACTCGCTGGTGGAGCTCTGGGCTGCAAGCCAATTCTTTGCGCACCGGCTGGCAGTGAGGTGCTTGAGAAATAACACCTTTTAGTTGAACCCGGTGTGTTAGTTAGTGAACCTTGTTTGAAATAGCTCGGTGTATTAATTGAAAGAGTGTTAATTTTCAATAGCGACACTGAATTGATGAAGAAAAAGTTCCTACCACAGGCTTACTCAGGTGCGAAACGTGGCTACCGTCTGTCGAATGCCACGCATTGAAGAATATCATTTATTGGTGAATAGTATATGCAGCGCATGTTTAGTAGGCTCTATGATCGACGTCGTTTCCAGAACCTGATGCTTTTTGAGTGGTTGAATTTGTTTATTTGACAATCGGGATGGGTTTTAAACGTCTTTAATGACGACACTTAGTTTGTGAGGTGGATTATTTGAACACCCTTTTATTGAAGCTTTTGTGTTATATTTATGGTAATGTTACAATATGTTACAGTAGGAAGTAGCCGACACAGCTTGTTTAGTACCTATCTACATTTCTACCTATGTTGAGATTTTCTTCAGTTTAAATCAATTTCTCGTGTAGGCATGTTGTCAACATGCTGGTGCCTATTCGTCTAGGAACTGAGTTTCCAAGACATGTGGATACCGGTGGGGACAGCGAGCTTCCATGTTTAATGACTTTGTACGAAGGGAATTGAAACTTTGCATCTATGCTAATTTATTTAGTTCTATATTATCAATGCTAAGCTGCATCGCTAAATTGCTAAACTGACGTTCTGTGACATTCTGTTCTATTGCCGTTTATATATCAACTTAATGTGGTGTCGAACTCATGTCATTAGGTGGAATCTGGATCACTGTTGGAATGTTAATGTAAGTTCTTGTAGTCTAGGCACCGACCTTGGACACTGGTATAAAAGGGCCGAGCACCGTGAGTTTAAGACAGACGCTCAATGAACCTTTTTTAAGGCGTTGCGTTATGTTTAAATAAAGTTAGTTCCGTATCAGACTCTGTCGTATCTATTAACGCAAATTAATAAATTAAATTAAATTATATAGTTACTAGACAATAGTCGTTTGGTAACAGTGATATGATGTGCGAAGGCCTTCGGCCGTTGTCTTCGTGTTACAGAGTTGATGGGGCGCCTGTGGCGCCGCGTTGGCCATTGGCGTATACGGGGCGCCTGTGGCGCCTCTTTCGGCGTTACGAACAGACGGACAGAGAAAGGGCTATAATAGTTTAGCTAGATCTGGCTAGGCTATCTAGGTCTGGCGTCCATGGCGCCCGTCAGACAGCCTTGTGCCGATCGAACGGTAAAAGTCACAATGAATGCAAGGAGTTGTAGTTTAAGGACGCTTAGAGCCTACATATAGTGCTATATAGATGGCTATATGGTGTGCGAAGGCTTTCGCCCTTCAACTTCGCCCTACAGCCTTCGTGGGGCGCCTATGGCGCCGCGTAAGTTTTCAGCCTACGGTGCGCCGGTGGCGCCTCTATCGGCGTGACGGACATATCGACAGACAGAAGATATGCTCATTTATAGTTCAATTGAAAAATGCCAAATTCCATGGCCTAATCAACATCACTATATATTGATGATTAAAAGTTTTAGGGTTGAACTGATCAAATCAAGAGGGTTACAAACGAGTGCTACAAATACTTCTACCCGGAAAAAAGCCTAAACAGACGGTAGCAAGCAAAGCAGTTAAACTCTTCAATAACACTACTCGGAAAAAAACCGAGGCAGACTATGGGTTATAATCTTCACAGAGAAGTTTATTTCAAAATACAAAGAGGCTACAAAGTATGATAGGTACTCTACTGTTCCCCATCAATTCAGCCAGCTAAGTAAGGTTACAAATTAAATGTATGTCTATGCTTAAAACATGTGAGAACATTACAAGGTTTCAGAACTACACGTCCGACCTGTCAGCACGCCTCCAGCAAGTAGCCAAGTTCATCGCTATTCAAACGTTCGCATACTGTCTGGCAATGCCTCCACCAATCAGAAACCAACACAGTGAAAGCAGCAGCCAATAGCAAGCTTAAGTTTAAATATCTCCAAGGGATAATGACTGCTATCAGGTGACCGTGTCGTGACTTTCAAATGTAACACATAAAATAAAGCAGAGAGAGCATCTCAGCTCTAAACAAAATAAGCTGAATATGCTACATCTGACATACCCAGAACGCGATCAAGTTGACCAGATTTAGCAGATATCACTATTTATTGCTTTTAGGCTTTCAGAAACTCGTCGTTCAAAAATAGAATGTCAACTCCATACGGAACATTTGATAATCTCAGCTAAAATTGCTGAATTAAATAGATAAGCGCAATAAAAACTTAGCGTACGCCTAAATCTTTACTATCTGAATGATAGCTGCATATGCATGTATTTTGCCTAACTCAAGCGGAGTGCCTGAGTTATGGCAAAATACGTGCAGCTATTACTCAGCAGCACTTTGAACCATGAACAACCAAATTCAAGTAAACTACGCATAGAATAATTTAAAATGTGTTAAGATCGGTAAAAGTAAGCAGTTCTGATATTCGAGTGCTCCATAAAAAATGTCACGCCTTTGCGATCAGAAATGAACCGAGAAAATCAGCCATAACTTCCATAAGTAATGCTCTTAAGCCGAGTTGTTCAATTGTTCGAATAATCCAGGATGATTTGAATAACTCTCCAATATCGGCAAGTTATTTAAATATCTTCGATCTAATTTTCGAGATCGGAATGGATCGTGACGTCATTTTTGTTTTGTGGCAATTCAAAAGCAAACAACTCTCGTGATAAATTTTCTATCAAATGGATTCATAGACACACCTCGGCCGAGGCAGGTTCCTCAGCAGATGTGTGATCACTTTCTCCTAAAATGTAGTTTTATTTTGGTTAAATATTTCAGCATCATCGATAAGGAATGATAAATATGGACAAAACTGATGATTTTGGGCAATATTTGAAAACGTTTCAGTAAATTGACTGCGTTTGGCAAAACTTGAAATCGCTTGACTATTTTAGGCAGCGTCTGGTGATATTTGGCAACGTTTGACGATAGAAGGAAACGCTTGACTACATCAAGCAAAGCTTGGCAACATTTGACAACATTTGGCTATACTAGGCAACGTTTGGTAATCTCTTGATGAGCGAGGCGAGCGACAAAAAAGTGTTCCTTCTTCAGTAGGACACAAGGGCGTCGGAACGTTTTGATAGTTGGGGGGGGGGACAAAGTTAGGGAAAGAAGTTATAGAACGAAGTACCCGTCAAAAGCATTTCGTTTGACCACGCCAGAGACTTTTGAGACGGGGGGAGGTGCTGACGAAAATATTACTTACGGTGGGGGCTGCAAGGGGAGGCCAAGCCTGGGGGGGGGCAATTACTATTGTCTGCCCCCCACACCTTGCTGAGTGGGGGGGGGGGGGGGCATTCCCCCCTTTCCGGCGCTACATCTAGGACATCAGATTCTATTCACATCTATACTGACAAACATTCAGATGCTGTTTAAGTGGTTTTCTTCATAGTTTTGTGTGCATCCAGGTCTTCAGATGACCAATAAACTAGCTAATACTTATCATGATGAAAGTCTTGGTGAATGATTTATATAACAATAACGAGGCCTACAAGTCGCATCAATTTGATTTTTTGAGCCCATATTACTGAACATCTTGCCAAATTGATGCAAAAAAATCGAAAACGTCAACAATTTATTTCTGAGTATAATCCCCATTGCACGCGACACACTTGTCCAAACGCGGTTTCCAGTCACTAAATCCGTCATTTAAGAAGCCTGGCTCACACTGACGTATCCACGATCGTACAGCAGCCTTGATGACCTCATCGTCCTCAAACTTCTGTCCCCTTAGGTCCTTCAATGGTCCAAATAGATGAAAATCAGATGAAGCAAGGTCTGGGCTGAACGGCGAATGAGGAAGAATAGCCCATCCTTCGGCTCGATAGCGGAAACTGCTGCATGTGCAGTGCGAGATCTTGCATCTCGTGATGCTAGGAACCGTTTTGCGAGTTCGTTCTCTTGCGACGGAGAGGCTGGATAGCAACTGCAATCTTCTTCAAAGTCTCTTGTTATCGAACAGAGGCTATCGTTTCACCCTTGGGTAGAAAATCTGTGTGTATCACGCCATGAACGTTCCAGAATACAATTGAAAACAATGTCGTCTACTTGTTCGGCCAGTTTGTCACTATAGCGCCATCTTGCAAGGAACGTGAAAGAATTTTTAGCCAAAAGTTTTAAATAAGCTGGGGTGCTTAGGTGCAAAATTGGAGGTTGATCTGTTCAGTGATTTTTATTTTATGAATCATTGGCAGAGACTTTCAGCATGACCCTCGTACTAGGCATTAGAGATAATAAAATGTCTGCAGTTCACAGGAACTCATGGGCGCCCGCACATGGATGCAAGGGGGTTCACTTGCACCCCCTGGAAAGGAAGTTTGCACCCTTTTACCCTTAGAAAGTAGTTTGCACCCCCCTGTGCACCCTCCTGGTCTGGCGTAGGTAGATTGGTTTCCGACGTCAGGTGGCGGTCCGAGCGAAAAAGTTTCTTTATCAGCACACCCCCTCCAGCTCGAGAGGTTTGCACCCGCTGGATTTTAAAAGTGTGTTTTGCACCCCTTTGGATAAAATCCTGCAGGCGCCCATGCAGGAACTGCGTCAAAAATTCTATTTATCAAAAGGGCACTTTAACTGTTGCAGAAAGGGAGGGGAGTGGGGGAGCAATTGCTTCCCCAGTCATCTGCCCCCCCCCCTGCATTCCCCTGGCGAAAGGGCAATGGGACCAATTTCCCCCTCTGCCCCACCCCCCCCCCCCCCCCTGTTCCGGCGTCCCTGAAGAAGGATAACTTGCAGCCTTGGTGTTGTCACTTCCTCGTTCATACTCTCGCATCACTAACTATAGACATTGAATAACTTCAATATATAAAACAACTATATTCCAGATGATGAAAAACCCGGGTAAACAATCATTAAAAGCCGTCACAACAGTGCGTTTCATGTGTAAAGCAGTCTATTTTGCTGATACGTAAATTTTTATTTATTTGCGAAGCTTTATTTAGGATGACTAGATTTGTTGTATTTAAATGTTGTAGTTTCATTAGTCGGATTATTTTGCAACATAGGCCAAACCTATAATGAGGATAGATTTAAGAATAGTTAATTTGAAATTAAATCAAGTACAATTAGTAGATTCCGATTGATAAAGGAATCACACTTGATTTCTGACTCTGAGGATATTGTGTTGATCCGGCAACTCGTCGGATCAACACAATATCCTCAGAGTCAGAAAGTGCAAACACACACTTGTCGCCGACAAGCGTGTGTCTGCTCTAAGAAATGTAGCAGAAGGTAATTTGAAGAATTTTTATCAAATAGTTACTTTTCAGAGATTTCGACGGAGTCAAAAACCATAAAACGCTGGGGTGTAAGACATAGGAAAAGGATGAGGAGTGGCGTGACTGGAGGAGCGATGCTTGCGATGCCTGACATCAAGGGCTGGGGCCTGACAGATAAAGGGGACTACTACTGAACAAATTATTTTATCTATAAACCACCGTTTGATACTTTCGAAAGCTATTTAGATTAATTATAAATTGTAGTCTCGATGTTGCCACTCCTTGTTTCGTCTTCTCGCATTACTAACTAAACACTGAATAGCTTCAACCTGTTCTTTACCCATTTGACTCGATGCTCGTGCTCTCGCTGCTCCACTACTGCGTTGAGACTGATTTTCAATTGATTATGATTTTAAATTTTCATTATGTGTCTGTGTTAGAAGATTAGATGAATACTGATGAAATTTGCCGAAGACCATTTAGATCAATTTGAACTGGATTGTTAAATGATTTGCTTTAACTGATTTGTAAAACGTCTTGCCCTAACGTGTTTTTAAGTATCTGTTCTATATCTAAGAATGTTCTAACAATCTAACTCCTGCACTTAGGCCTATTTGTTTAAGGTTTCTGTTTAGGCGCACCTTGTGGGATTATGTCCTGTGTGTGTCGCTGTTTCGAATAAAATAACAAATACTTATACATCGATTTAATTCTTTGTTTTAAAATCGTGAAGTCACTAATTGAACTCAAATTTGATTACTTTTTTGTACGTGATTTTAACATTCGTACCCGTGGCCATTATTCTAAATTACGTTCCCCCGGTGCCAGGGCGCCAGTCGCAGAAATTTCTTTTCGGTCAGGATTATCCGCGTTTCGAACTCGCTTTCCTCAGGGCTGGTCAATTGCACTTTCTTGGATGATTTTAAGCGCGGCATAATAAAGTTTGATCTTTCTAAGTTTTTATTCTGGCGTTACCAATAGCATGTTTTAGGTATTGTGTAACGTAGCTATTATCATTTGTTTCTGTTGCATTGATCTACTATTGTTTTACTCCGTGATCATTTGTAAATTCCCATCTATCTTTCGCTGTTCAGTTTTTATTGCCTTAAACGTTTGAAACTTATTATATTTTACCATTGTATTTCATGCAGAATGTTTTATGACGGCATTAACATCTCGATATCATAATGTTAACATTATATAAAATCATTGTCTTTTCTCTTTTAAAGTCACGCTAGCCTTATTTCTCAATATCATCCTGCAGCAGACCCCATTGTGTATTTTTTGAGCATTATCTTTATATCTCTCTAGTTCACCCGAGTTATTATTGTAATTATTAATGCTCCCTGTGACTGAATTGAGTGCAATTGTCTGTTGTAAAGACGGAAATATTTTTTGGGGATCGGAGCCTAGTGAGCGCGACTTATGGACTCATCTGCAGTCTATAGGGAGCCTTAGGTAATCCTATCATTGAGCTTCTCTTGACTTCTCACTGTTTTTATTGTGTACGGCGTTTTCTGATAAAATAAAAATAAAAATAAATTAAAATTAAAAAGACATTGCCGCTTCTCAAATCGGACATCGATCGCCTGCAGGCATTTCATTAGCAACTTTCAGCGAATAGGCGCACCGTCCCACTCGGAGTTCGCCGGCTCTATCATGTCAACAGCGTCGCAATGAGGCAACGAATGTGTCTCAACGTCCTAGAACCCAGGATCCAGCATGGATGCTGACAATGTTTGGGCACGTCGCCTGTATGAACCCTTGAGTCCAGGCCCACGACGCTTTACGGGTTGGATTTATATCCGTGGGTGTGAAGCGGGGGGAGCACACTCTCAATTTCGCATGGAGGCGCCCTCGGGGTCGGTCAGAGACGACGTTGGAGGAGCAGATAAAGAGGGACCTAGTGGGCAAGAGCTTGCTGGTGTCTGGCGATGGGCAAGTATAATAGTGGAAGTTCACAACGAACCGCTGCTATTGAAAAGCATGAAGAGGCGCTACTGTGATACATGGCTACGACATTTGATTTGTATAGAAATTTTTAGGACAATAATATTTTGAAGAAAACTCCTAAGAAGTGTGTTCTAGGATCAATGGTGACAAGTTTTCCCATGGATTGCAGTCGGTAGTGATGCTAATATTTTATCTCTTTGTAATTTGAAAGGGTTTCTGGAAATATTGCCGGAAATATGTACCAGATTCTGGATATGAACACGACGACTCCCGTCTGGTACTGGCTTGCCTGGCAAGGATACGAGATATTCTGGGGAACTGGAACCGTGATCGGTCGGAATATAATCTACTATTACAATAATACATTTGATCCATTTACAATCAACGCAATGTTCTACAGATCAACGAGCTCGCTGCCTTGTTACTTCACGTTCGTCAATGAAACGTACTCAGGAGGTAGGTCAATGCTTTGGCGAGACTGAGTCCTCGTATGATTCGCTTAATGTAGCAGCCTATTTTGGTCTAATCTAGTTGGATTTTGCGTAGAAAACTTCATCAGGCCTCCTCTACTTTTGTCGAGCATCGACGCGACATGTAGATAGAGTAGGCCTGCGCTACTGAGAGATAATTCACAAAATATTGGTTAATTTGTGCTACAGTGCTACACTTAATAGGCTATACTTGTACCAGGCCTTCTGAATTTGGCAATTGCTTTATCGCAGGCAACAAATTGCAACCAAAGTTTCTTATCGCTAAACATGTTTGTATTTCAGCTGAAGTGACCGATGCTATAACTTACGTCCAGGAAACATACGCAGGTTGGACTTAGAATGTAGGCATAGAACTTACTGACTCCAGTGAGTAGACACACAAACGTCGTATCATACTCATATGTATATTAAAGCTTGCAAGCCGCACGCAATGATGCTTCCACGTAGACTGCTACATGTTCACCGTGTCTCAAAGTAAAGGGCCCAAAGAATTTCTTCAATAACTACAGAACGCAATAAGCGCGCTCAATTGAAGTTTGACAACCTTAACTCATTAACATTGCTTCACATTTGTGTCAATTTTCGTTGAATTTCATCGAGCGGTTAAAAAGATATGAGTCGCCAAAGTTGACCTCCAAAAAATGCATCAACCAGTCTGGGAAACTGCTCAATTGCTATTTGCATCAACAATTTTGTGGTAACGATCTCCTTCATATTCCAATTCAATTATTGTTAGCAATCCAGGAATTTACAGTTCATGTTTTAACTAGATTTAGTTCCAACATTCACGTGAACGATCGAAGAGCGTTGTGTAAAGGAAGAACGCCGCAAAGCGCTGAGCTTAAAATGGCGCGCTGTCAATTACCAAAATTTAGCAGTATCGTGCGTGTGGCGAAAACGCGTCAGAAAATACCAACATCGAACGCCTGAAGCGTGGAAATAACTAAAAAGTTGGACAAATTTGAACATTCTTTACTTATCGCAAAGATAAGCAGCAGCGTAAATAATTATTGGCTTGAACAAGACGTGCAAACAGCAATTAAGCAGTTTCCTGACTTGGTTAATGTGTTTTGTAGGTCAATTTTGACAGCAATGATCCACGTTATTGTGGTAAAATTTTTATTGAGAACGCTTATTGCGTTCCGTAGTTATTGAAGTAGGCCTAATTTATTTTTTCGCCGCTTATGCAGTTATTTTTCAAAAAAAAGATAAAAAGATCGCACAAGACAATGTGCAGAAGTCAAGGTCAAACTGTGTGGCAACGCGTCGCACAAGAAGAGTGCTTAGGTGCAAATTTGAAGAGGGAGCTCCGCTTTTGTCTGCACCAATTGCAAATATTTATAATGAATGCGAAAAGGATAATTTAATCCTAGGCCTAGTTGGCAAGCTCTCAGTTACAGTAACCTATTCTTGAAGATGCATGTCCGTATTAAATTCTATGACAGAATATTCCCTCATCACTTATAAAATCATTCCGGCGCTCTTGAAATATAGCTACGCCGTGCAAGTTTTATTCAATGCTCATATTTTTAACAGGTCCTATGACAATTACGTGTGAAGACGGCGTCGTACCCGGCAAGTCATGTGCTTTTATAACTTTAATTGGGTAGAAATCTCAGCCTTGCAGGCTACGCTATCTATACCAATTATCTTCGGCAGTATGGAATACTTATGACTAATGCTATTTTTCATATATGTAATATGGGAATAAATCAGGAAACATAATCTATATCTACAGAGTGGGGCATAAAAAAACAACCCCCTAGCGAATTCGCGATAACTCGGCCAAAAGTAAATATATTTTCTTGA
>JAQIWG010009711.1:0-10438 GCA_034695025.1 Chamaedrilus cognettii
TACCGTATCTTAATGTATTTTAATGTATTTTATTAGTATTTGTATAGTATATTGTATATTTTAATTCTGAAGTATTGGACTGATATATTAATAAACACTTGATAAGCTATTAGTAAGAAAAAAAAATAAATAAATAAAAAAATAATAATAATAATATAGTCTGAAGCCGTGTTTTTCTTTGTCCTTTAGTATCAAATTTCCTATTGTAGCACGTTATGATTCTAACATTATGACATCGAATTAAATATTTGCAGGCCACGACATTAACCGGAGTGACGCGCTACAGCTCCTGCGAGTACTATGCTGGGAACTACTCTGCATATTCATCCGCCAGCAGTGAGGAACTATATTTTGAGAACAGTTCGGCGATGGAATTCAATGAAACAAGTGGCAGAGATGTGGTCAAATGTAGCGCGTGGGTGTACGACAGGAGCGGCGTCTTTGTATCCAGCATTCAGAGTGAGGTGGGCCGCGCGAGAACTCTTTTCTTGGGGCCTTGCTGTATTTAGAAAATTGGAGTGACTCTGATGTAAAATTATTAATTTAGTTAAATTGTTTTATTATTTTTCTTTGCATATGACCAGGAAAAGGTGAAATATCTTTATTTTAAAGTGATGACAATTTCTGGAATATGAAGTTATGTCCAGCTTTCAAGCGATCCTTCATAATATAACACGATAGCTAGATAATGAATTAAATGAACAAAGTAGCAGGAAAGTAGCCGATGCGCTTATGCGATAATTACATTGAAGCCTGCTTATTGAAAACGTAAAAAAATATTTTGCTTACGTAAAATATGAAATGATGATTACGTGGTTGTAGTAGAGAGGCCTACATTATTATAGTTTGAGTGTAATTCTTTTGTATATTGTTATAGTTTGAGTGTACTTCTTTGTATATTGTTATAGTTTGAGTGTGTCATTGTTACCGCGCGCAGCAGTCACTAGGGACTGCGTAGGGAACCTGGCTAAGTTTAAGTGGGCCTGGAAGCATGTTTACAGTGGCTCAATAATTATTTAAATGCCATCAGCCGTGACTGAGTCGGTGAACCAACACACAATGAGGCCAGAGCTTTTTATGTGCTTCGTCTTGTCATTATGGGCCTACATTGCAGTGCGTTTGGCAATATCAGCTGTTGCGCATTTTTGAGAGTTTTGAAGTTGTACACTTGTACTTGGGCTCTTTGAGCTTGAAGATAAACACTAACAGTCCCAAGTGGTCACCTAGCGTTTTAATGAATTAAGTAAAGCTTTGAAAGATGGCGGCAACAATGGCAGACTTTAAAAGACTCAAACCTATTGGCTTCACGCATGCTTTATCTAAAAAAAAATGGATCCATCAAAAAGTATGGTAAGTATTGAGGCCTAAAGCAAAGTGAGACTCAATTAGAAAGTTGAGTGAAGGATTGAAGGTCCTCCCTGTCACATGCATTCTAGCAGAGAACACACGTGATAGACTCCATGCCAGTCATCAAATCTGCCCTCATTACAGCCCCAGTCACAGCTGATCGGTTTGTGATCTATATTCACTGTTGGACAATGTCCACCTGTCGACGCTTGATAACTGAGGAGTAACTGATTTAGAAGTGCCGGTTAATTGGACTAAGTAGCAATGTAAGTGAATGTCCAAGAATAAATACATCACTGGCCTGAAGTCCACTTCAGACTATTTTATCGATTTGAGACCTATTTTAGTTTAGGCTGACCTGGATAGGGTCAAGAGCACTGGATTACTGGACCTTTGTCTCTAGATACTAAGCTGATCCAGTTTAATCCGGTTTCTTTTCATCAGACATGTGTGCCATTGAATCAACTAGTGCAAACATGGGCAGCTGATAAAATTGACTTAGGCCTAAGTGATTGGATGCCTGCATCCATGACAATGTACCGTGGGCTAGCACATCCACACCTTGCATTTTCGGCTCTTATTCAAAATGTTACATTGAGATTAGTACACAATCGTCAAGATTCAAGATCGTCTCAGCGCCTTGTGGATCAAATCGACATTAGTCTGCCATTGTTCATTCATGAATCTATTAATGTTTCATAATTCACACATTAGTTTGGTAGCTAATAAATTTAAATGAACTGGATTCTTAATGACAATGCTCACAGCTAGGCATCTGCAATTATATCTTTTATTTATGATTCCTGTCTCTGATGTCAGATTTAGCATTTAAATGTATACAGCTTCTTATCATTGTAGTAAAGCAATATTTATTTATGCCCTGATATCAGATTTTCACTCGCGTGTCATTGGTAGTAGGTAGAGCTTTTATTAGCTTGCTGCCCCAGGTAACAACAATAATGGGGCTTGAAGGGCCTTGACCGTCAATCTGTGTGCCTTGATGTCATCAAGCCATTGTCTGCCTTGTTGACAATTGAAGGGGTTAGAGCATGTACCACATAACTCTGAGTAATATGGTTCATGCCTGAAACGGGTTTAAACGCCTTACAATTGAGCGTTCTATAACATATACAAATTTTGTGGCAATCGAATAAGTAATAAAGAAGTTTTTCAGTGCATGTCCCAGATGACTGCAGTAAGCTTATACATGCCCGCGGAGTGCCCTGCAAAATCTTTACATGCGATTTACTCCGTTGGTGTTTTTGGCCGTAATGCGGTACATGCACTAAGCCCTTCAATTATCTGTTTTTACTGGGGTGCCTCAAATGGACTAGTTATAGCTAAGCCTTGAAATATTTTAGCCAAAGGCTTTGTGCAGCTTTAGTGACCAGCATTATGAATTACCAGATAATGTTGGCATTCACATTGCATTATCCAGCATTCCAGAGATCAAAAAGTGTTGGCTAGTCTGGATGAGTTTTCACGCGGACAAATTTGGTATTATTGTCTTTTTTGCGTGAGCAAAATACGAACCTTTGCTGCTAATATTTTGCTTTTATCGTATCGCGAATATTTAGCAAACCATTATCGACTGTCGCGCTCATTTCCTTTGCAATGTACGTTTTCAATTTCTTTTGTCCTCGAGTTAACGATGCGCATTTTGAGGACAAATATTTTGATGAAATGGTCGGTTGCTGCGTACAGTGGGACCTGGTGTGTGACCGTCGGTGGCTCATAGATCTCGTCTCGGCCATCTACATGCTCGGTCGCCTTGTAGCGTGCATGATCTCAGGACCCATCTCTGACAGGTCCGTCAGACTGATCCTCGTTGTTTTATGGGGGGGCTGATGGCCGTATCATTTTGAACGTTTATCGGTGCGGTTGCGCGGATCAGTTTCATCAATGTTATCGCGGCGTTAACTGGGTTTTTTGTTTCGTTTGTTGTTTTTTTTATTTCTGAGACTGTTCCAAATATGGCCCTGCGCCTATTTACGTTTATATTTTTAGCTTAGTGTAGTAAGTTGTTGATAAATTGCCACTGCGCCTTTTTTTTAGATTAGGGACCCTTTGTGTGTGTGTAGCACAAAGTTGTTGACAAATACCGCTGCGCCTTGAATAATCATCACTTTGCTAAGCATTGTACATAAGTCTCTGGGGCGTGCCATTTATTTGGGATAATTCCAAAGGTCAAAGGACAAGATCCGTACCCCTCCACCCAATATTTTTGTGCTGTCAGGTTCGGGCGGAGGCCGACCATCCTGGTGTTCCACGGGGTCAAGATGGTTGGGTCGGTGTTGTCCCTCTACGCGCCGACCTATGAACTCTACGTGACGTCACGCTTCATCATCGCGCTCGGCTCCACAGCGTCTACACTCAGCTTCTTTGTGCTGTGTGAGTGGGGGTGGGGGGTGGAACGGGCGATGGGGGGTGCTAGGGGTGGGGAGACAATATGGGAAAAAACGAATTACAAGCAAAATTAATGGGTTTTTTTGCCTTTCGATCAGATCTTTGCAAACTTGTCTCAGATTCACACTGATTTTATTTATTTAAGATACTTTAAGAAATACTCAAATTTAAAAGCCGAATTTTGCCAGATACCCGCATAATTCATCAAGTTGAGTCATGACAGGTTTGCTTTTGGTCCTTGATTACGAGTTTCACATATTTCTCTACACGCAGGCTTTGTACGGTATATACCGCATAGATCATCTTAACCACACCCGGGTGTGTGCAGTGTCTCAGTCTAAATGCTATCACGTGTGAATAATAACGAAACAATTGAAATATGTTGAAAATAATGGAACTTAATTAACTCGGTGTCATCATACCGTGCAGTGTCGGAGGTGATCGGTGAGAAGTACCGGCACATCTACGGCATAGGGTGGAACGCGCTGATCGCAGTGGGGGGCATGTGTCTGGCGGGGGTGGCGTACTTTGTGCGAGACTACTCCTCCCTGCAGGCTATCTACACCTGGCCGCAGTTCGCAATCTTCGCCTGCGTCTTGTGAGTCTCGCAGCAACCATTGTACCTCTGAACAGTAAATATGGCGGTTGCAGTTAATGTTATCCTTTTTTTCCTTTATCGTTTATCCTTTGAGTGAATAGACAGTATTTTGCCACATGATCCTCGGGATTATGTTACGAATTTGTTACATTTAGTATATCTAGTGTGTTTATTTTTTCATTTAATCTATGGCATACAGTCAGTTGACACACTTCTTATTAACAAGCTGAGGACCCTCAGAAATTGACAACTCTGCTTTTTTTAGACTTTTAAAAGATTATACTACATTAAAATGTACAATCAAAAACTGACATAATCATAAAAGTAGCCTATATTTTAGCAGTTATGATGTAAATAAAAGATTTTATATCAATAAACAATGACCTCTCTCTATAGACTGCAGCGATAGTTTCATTAGCTTATATCGTAACGATGTCGTCACTATCCATATATGGCAGCAATGACGTCACTGTCTATTTATAGCATTGTAGACGAGTCTCCGCGCTGGCTGATGGCGCGCGGGCGCACGAAGGAAGCCGTGCACATCCTGCGCAAGATCTGCGCCGTCAACCAACGACCTCCCCTGGTCGTCATCGACCTTGCCCCTCCCCTCTCAGAGGTAGGCTGGAGAGTGAATTATAGTTTTAAGAAAATTTATTCCATGGTTGCAAGGCAAGGCAGTGTTGAAACCTGTAATTAAGTACTTAAAAAGAAAATTATATAGGGCCTCCAATAAGTATACAAATTTAGAATTACCAGTGAATTTAGTTATTCAGTTTTTTTTTATGCAGCTAGATACGTCCAACTTGTGATGTGTTTATTTGTGGCGTGGATCAATGTTTGAGGTATTATTTCTATTATTTCCTTTGCTCTATTTTATATTTTAGAGTTCATTCGTTTGTTTGTCGCTTGCAGGAAGTGCGTAGGGCGAAGCAGGGCAATATTGTCGACCTGGTCGCGACGCCCAACCTGAGACGCAAGAGTCTCATTCTCTGGCTCAACTGGTCAGCGCTTGCTCTACTGCCAAACAGCTTATACATTTTTCAACCATTATCGTCCTGTATCGTTTGCACTATGTGCTAAGTTGTCTTTTTGTGATTAATTAACAAAACCAAAGATTTGAAAGCATCTTCGACATAGCGAAAGCATCAACCATGTATATTAATCATAGCATCATTTAATTGATGAATTATCATACTGAATTGCCTTTTGAGTTTTGAGGCTGTCACCTGCGGAGCAAATATGTACGATATCTCTACCTCAAGTAATTAATTTTTTTATGTTGTCACGCTATTGCGTACTAATGTCCTCTCAAGAATTCTAAGGATGTTAGCGAGATGATTTTTGTTATTTATTTCGAATAAACCATCCTAATCGGCGCCCCATACCCCCCTCCCCCGGTCAGGTTCACAGACGCGCTCATGTACTACTCGCTCTCCCTCAACACGGGGCGCTTGCCCGGAGACATCTTCCTCAACACCTTCATGCTGATGGCAGTGGAAGTCCCCGCTAACCTGCTGACAGGGGTGCTGCTGGGCCGTGTGGGGCGGCGGGTCACCCTAGCCCTCTTTACGGGGCTCGCAGGGCTCGCTGGCTTCCTCATGATTCCCTTCATGTTCACCGCCGGTCTGTCGGGAGCTGTTTGACTTTTTTGCTTTGTTTTATAACACGAGTAGAATACAATTTAAAATAGGCGTAGTGCAAAGAAAGATGGTTAAGAGAAGGAGATTACTCCCTACAAAGGCTTTTATGTCCTAAGCGTGTCAATATAGGGCTCAGGTGTTAAATGATATACATGTATAATCAAATAATGAATATAATCTAAGAGAACTCCAGTGACGACGGATCTACCACTATGTATATCGAGGTGTTTATGAGGATGCTGATCTCAGAGATCATATCTTTCTGTCTTTCTTGTGTAGTGTATCCATTTCTTTCTCTCCTGTACCTCTGTCTTTGTCTCTCTCCGTTTGCCCCTGTCTCTCCCTCTTCTTGTACCCCTGCGTGTATGGCTGCCAGGCTTGGAGGTGGTGGTAACGGTGTTTGCCCTGCTGGGCAAGGCGTGCATCACGGTCGCTTACTCCTCGGTGTACGTCGTCACGGCTGAGATCTACCCTACGTGCGTGAGGGGCATCGGGCTCGGCACGTCGGCGTCCTTCGCGCGCCTCAGCGGCATGGGCTCGTCATTCGTGGGCGGACTGCTGGTGGGAACTGACAACATTTAGCAGTGTGAAATTTAAAAGATAAATTTTATGTAATGCTTCAAACAGTGTGGGCTCTTTCAGGCTGAACAATTTGATTGGCTGCTAAGTTAGGTCTATTATATCCATATTAATGACCAGTTGCTCAAGGCAGGGTTTTGGGATTTTAAATAGTCAGAAAACAAAGTGATGTCACACTCAATCAGATCGCGTAAATTAGATTGCTGATCTGATTTCTACTCGCTATTATTGGTAGTTCTAACTTAGATCTGAGATCATTCAAATAACCCTTGATTGAACAACTGGCCCTCTGTTGCAAATAATTATTCAAGAACAGTCCACCTTCATAATATATTTTTAAAAGAAAGACGTGTGTGAACTTATTTTAGGCCTATTAAAATTTCTCCAAAATGTCGATCCACATCGTTGATTCTAAGCGCGGGTGGTGTTGCGCAGAACGATGTGTGGCGTCCACTGCCTTCAATAATATTTGGGGTGTTGGGGTTTGTGTCGGGGGGCCTGGTCGTCCTGCTGCCCGAGACAAAGGGGCAGAAGCTCCCCGACACCATTCATGACGCAGAACAGTTCGGCAAGAAACCAAGGTAAACGCTTCTTTCTCTCTTTTGTTCTCTGTTTTTACTCTCAGATTGAAAGTTCAGAATTCATTGATTGCGAATCAACAGGCATGGTTCTGAGCAGTACTCAGTACTGTATATATTCAATTTGATATCGGCGTGGCATGCAGTGAGGCAGGAAACTATTACGTTTGAACGTTATGCTGTTACTAGTGGACTAATGATGAAATAGTGCAAGCAAAATGATTGCCGCTTCAGTGCAGCGCTATTGCTATGAACAGACGGAAGCCTGGGGAGCCCAGTTCACCATTGAAGATGGGCGCCTCTGAGGAGCTGCTGGAGAAGGGACTGCCTCCCGAGCAACATCTTCAGTTGGAGAACGGTGATTTGCTGCTGCAAGAGAAGTGCAATGATATAACAACAAAGGTGTAACGTTCGTTTTTTAATAACTCCCTGCAATAACAGTTTTTCCCAGTAAACTACCCTTTTTTAAATGTTATTCTGTGATTGATGAGAGTTAACTAGAGTTTTGTTCCCATGAGATTATTAGCTATTTCTTGTCAATGTAGCGAGCAATGGACATGCTAGCTGATAATGTAAGACAGTTTATCGTGATTTGTTTATGCAAGATCGAGCTGTCAGCTGTCTGCGTGTCTTCCCTTCGCAGTGGTGTGGTTTTTAATGTATGTTGGAGTGCTGCTAGGCTTGATATTACATACAACATCATAATACATGCAACGCTCCTATAGGCCTAACATCCACACAAGGTATAAAGCTATTTATGGCGCTGATCTTTACATCATTTGTGTGTTTGTCCAGTTTAACCAGGGCATTCTATATTCATCAGTGAAAGCTATTTATTTATAATGGCTGAATAGAACAAAGGTAACTGACAGACTATACTCGTTGCATTAGAGCGGATTATGTTGCGGAAGTCTTTTTATCCTAAATTGTTATTTGTTATTGCTTGCATTTTGCACTTGTGAAATTTTACTGCGGAATTATTTGTAAATTGTAAATTCTGCATTGTTCTTCTTTTTGTGCAGCTATTTCTATTTGCGTGTAAACTTTCTGTTTCTATTTTATTTTCATGTACAGCAACTTGTTCTTCACACGCTGCAATAGCTACAGCGTAAATACGCCTGGCTATATATTTATTGGGCGCGTAAACTGGGTGTTTTTATCTTTGCTGTATGTCGAGTTATCTTTTTGTTGTCTTTTCTGTTCGTTTTGTCCCGGTATATTGTTTCACTGTATTTATTTTTATTTTGTACAGTTTTTCAACCTCGCGAATTATTCTTTTGTTATTTCCGCGCCTATGGAAATATTTGGCATTGCTCAGACTATTTCGACTACTTTATCTTTTCCGCATGATCACATTTAGTTAGTGCATTGTATCTGGTCTTTCTTGTGATCTTCATCATCTCAATTTGCTTAGTTTTGTAGGAGCAATTTAGGTACTTCTATCATGAGGCCGAGTAGGATTGAAATTAATAATTTAGATGGGCTTTGCTTTCAGGAATTTATTCATTACATTTGCATACGTCTACAGTCTACATCTGTGCTTGTCGATGTACCTTTTGTACACTGCCTCTGCGTTATCGGCTGTAAGATATTTGCGATATTTGATAGCATTTAGATCTCCGTTTCCTAACATGGCTAGGCAATTTTATCATGCTCGTAGCATGCCGGCTTCTATGATAGCTGGGGCTCTTGGTTCTTTGTGATCTGTTTATTGCTTCATTAATTCATTAGCTGCTAGTTAACAGTGTCCTCTGTGATAGTCTGTAGTTATCGTAATAACTTTGTAACTCGACAGCTTGACTCATGTCAGGTCAATGGCTAGGTTAGTCTTCATTGCAGCTAAATTAACACAAAAACATAATGCTGTTCACTTTAGCTTATCAGCAGAAGTTAATTTTGTGTTAGTTTCTGAGCAAATTGGTTATTCTGATGATTTCTTGTGACATTTAATTAATGTTATTCTTGATGAGCATGTGGTTTTAATTATTGTAATTTTCACAAACAATTAGGTTAATACCTCTGAGTTTTCACGTTGAAGTGTGCGGCTTGGTTTTTGTCCACAGCACGCTCAACCACTATATTCTGTGGCTCTACTGCGGTCTGCCGTGTGGTTTTTATTTTACAAGTTGGGCATAGGCCTGTGTTCCAATTTTCTCGAGAGTGCAAAACCTTTTCATTCGGTCGGTGATATTCATGGGTTTTATTAACGTGTGATAACATAAAATGGTGTTGAATAACTTATTTTTGTGTCCGTAACGAAAATTATTTATGTATGTATGTATATTGCACTTTTAACGCACCAAAATATGTCATGCAAACGGAGATGGAAGAACATTTATTCGCATCGATCTTAAATAAATCATTTAATTAGATTTAAAGCACTTCAATCGCTGGCGTGATCAAGCGATTGATTTTTGTACAGAGTTATTGATATAAAGAATATATGTCTTTATTATATTGCTACGATATTACTGTTATTAGTATATTGTATATTAATGGATATTTATAGTATGGTATACTCTATATTTTTGGTGTATTTTTTGAAAATATATGAAGGACAACAGTGTAGAATGTAGACAGTAGACATCCGAGTTTTTGTCGGATGTCGACTAATTAAATTTACTACGTATCAAGGTCTTTCACGGATCATGCAGTGTTAGATGCTTTAGGCTACACACGATCCTATGCTATTTTATTTCTAATCCGTAACGTTATAACATGTGTAATATATAACGAGTCCGGTCTACTCACTATTTATTTACAAGTAAATTATTTTCGTTTAATTGTCAAGAAAATATTGCGTGGAAGTTGTGCACTATTTTGAATCATATTTCTCCAGCCAGATATTAATTTGATTCATTGGTGGTTTTGAGCGATAGAGGTCTGAGAGGTCTGATCTGGTATACTATCTGCTGTCAAACTGAAAACGTTTGCCTTGTAAATACCCGATGGATGATAACTTGTAGCTCGCTAATGCTTTGTTCACTGCCCGAGGCACTGGTACCAAGACAGTGTATACTTTTCACTGTATTATTATTTCTATATTATTATTCATATTATCGTCTTGCTTCGTTATCTGATGTCGCAGTAGATATAGATGATGATTTGTCACCAGAAAGTGTTGTAGAGTAATTACATCACTTAGTACATACGATAAGCATTTAGTTTGATCTATTCAAATGATCAACTATCTTTTGTTTATCTAGTTTCTTCTGTCGCGAATTCGTCCCCCCTCATCCCCAGGTCGCGGGTAAGTGGGGGTCGGTCGCGGTCGGTCTAAACTGGGC
>JAQIWG010009712.1:0-10437 GCA_034695025.1 Chamaedrilus cognettii
GGGGAGGGGGTTAGAAGGTGCTTGAACAAAAGACTCTTAACGGACCAGGAACTAAATTTGCTCCCTTGTACAATCAAGTCAGTGCATTTGCATATCATGGGTCTAGAATTATTTCCTCAATAACTTCAGAATTAAATACCGAAATCACATGAAAATCACGATCTGATTGTAAAGGCAAGTTACTGCGAAAGGCTAGCAACAGGAATCATGAGATTCAACAAATCAAAACATTCAATACCACTAAGACTACGGACCACTAAGACCACGCACGACCTGCTTGAGAAGGAATCGCATGCGTATATGAGTAGAAGGACCGAAGATCGGCTGGGGTGGAGGGTTTGGAATTGTACAAAGACCTAAAGCTCAACCTACCTGCCATTTGGCAGATCACTGATGAGAGAGTATATATATACACATACATTTGAGGCAGACAAAGCGGATTGATTAACTTGAAATAATGTTACACCAATATTCCACTTTTTGTTTGTTTTTTGCAGTTTAGTGTGTATGACAAAACTATACAGTCCGGATATGTGCAAGAGAGTCCGCACAGAAGCGCTCCCCCTTATTTAGTCGCCTTTTATGACTCGCCAGAGAAGCTCTAGGCTGCAAGCCAATTCTTTGTTCTCCGGCCTGCAGGGGGCACATTTGAGGCAGACAAAGCTTGTTCATTAAATGTTACACCAAGTCCCCTGATGCCTACCTGCATCTGAAGTCGTTGAAGCAGCAGCAGCAGTAGACTCGCTCGTCGGCAGCACTGGGCCCATGGTCGTGTTAGAGGAAACGGACCCTGTCGTCTGTGCAGCAGAAGACGGTGTGGTAAGTAAGTGAGTGGTCGGCGACGTCGAAGTAGAAGTCTCGGATGTCGTGGGCGAGGATAGTGTCGTACTTTTATGTGTCGAACTCGAGCTTGTCTCCGTTGTCGATACAGTCGATGGTGTTGCTTTGCTTTGCTCTGTGGTCGCAGTTGAGCTGGTGGTGAAGCTGGATGAAGAAGGCAAAACGGTGGTCACGTTAGGGATTGTGGCGATGGTTGAGTTGTGAGTCAATGCGGGACTGGTTGCTGGCTGTGACATTGTAGTGCTGAGACTCGTTTCCAACACTGGTAGGCTTGTTGTTGTGGACGACAACAATGTGGGTGCTTCCGTTGATTGAGAAGTAGGAACTGAAGAAGAAGCACTCATAGATACAGAGGGAATTATGGTCGACACGCTTGTGGAACTACTTGATGCGCCATTCGAAGATGTTGATGTTGCTGGTATTGCTGGTGTTGTTGTTGTGGTGGTGGTGGGTGTTGTAGTGCTAGAAGCGCCTGTAGTAGAGGCGTTGCTCGCCAGAGCGCTAGTAGAACCCGATGACGTCATGTTGCTTGCAGTCGTGACGTTGGCAGCCATCGTAAAAGTTGCAGACAAATAGACAAGCGTGACCTACACACAGACACGCGCACAACAAATGCAGGCCTACATCACAATTTATGTACATTGTGAAATAAAATAATTGTGTTCTATACCTAAAACAACACGATCAATAATCTAAAATTGGCGCACGGGTAGCTTTAAGTCAAGATGCATCGATTATAATTATTGAGTTTTGAACGCAAGATCTCTTGTCCATCTGTTGTACTGCCATTTGCATCGTAGGCCTACATGTCGGCTACGATGTCATGTGCTGCAGCGCAGCTAGCGCTTTAGTTTGAACGACATTGCTTTCTATTGTACAAGCTGGCGCCGCTACGGAGCCATACGATCGACCCGTGCCCATGACCCGTTCGATGTTAGTTAAGTAATAGCGCCGCTAATGAGTCTTGCCCATCTTCGAAGACCGCTGCTTTTTAAAGCATTGTAGTTGTAGACTATCTTAGTTATACGTTTAATAAAAACGGCAACAAAAAACGAATGCCCACGATATATACTTGTACCTGTTTGGTTACAATACACACCGCAGTAGAACAGTCACACTGGGGGTCAAAATTAATCCAGTCGATAAAATACTCCGGAAGAACCTCACAGAAGCGATCCGTTTGGCCTGATAGAAAAACGATTTCAATAAGATAATTCAGTTCGCACCGCCGCCCTGATTACTAGTCTCTGACGACCGGCCTACAGTGTAACGCTACCGTGCCCAAATATTATAACAGCTCGCCTCTTAGCCTACAGGTGAATCTATGCGAATTTGGCTATACGTATGTATAGGTATAGGCCTTACAGATCAAACACAAGCGTACTTCCCATTAACACCAATTGCTCACGTACATGCAATGCAGCCTAAGCACAGAACGGCCTAAGCATTAGACTATACCAGCACAGATAGCCTATACCAGCAACAAAGCGACACGCTACGCTACATCGGTTCGACGTAGGCAACCTTCATTGTGCCCTCACTCGTGCTAGCGGTGTAATGGCTAAGGTAGGCATGCCGATTGCTCAGTGTCCACATAATTTAGCTGCGCGCCGTGGCACTGCTCAAATCACTCGAATCAGTCGTGCGAACGCGTAGGGCGGAAGAAGGCCTATCTCTAGGCCATTGGGTTTATCTCAGAGGTAGGCATTGATACCCGACAGCCTGCGCGTGTAGCCGCCGTACGTAGCCTACAATGCAGAGCTGATGTAGGCCCGTATAGAGGCTCATTGTAATAAAGCTGATGTCGACATCCGATCGGATCTCCAGTGTAGCAACATTAAATTAGGTTACTTAAAATTGAACGCGTTGACTTGCGCGGTATAAAGTTTTTATTAGCATCTTAGTCGAAGTACATAGCCTAAGTTGATGTTGTAGGCCTACTTGCAGCCTAAGTTCAGCAACGGTAGATCTAAGTCAATCATTAGTCTATAGTCCAATGATATAGCTATAGGCTATAGTGTTCATACACTTCCATCTAACAAGGCTATCGAGCGAAATCTATAAATTAGGGGCCTAAATCCAAGCCCGCGTATTGTAATTGATCTTTTACGCTTACCAAGCGTGAGCGCTTGAAGAACGAACATGTTCAGGGGTTCAATTATTTTATCCACGCGCGCTGGGCTGCCGTACTTGTTGTTATTGTGCATAGGCCCATTCGGTTCGGTCACGCGTGGTTTAATTCGTCGATCGCTCGCAGCCTAACAATGTGCCGCCGCCTGCTGCTGGCTGCGATATATATTATAGCCTAGCTCAGCCCAGAGACTACAAATATGAAGGCCGACACATTGTATAAGTTCTAGACCTACGTTTATCATACTGCTTGCTTTTTATAAATGCAAAGATTTTTTTATAAATGCATTGCCTCCATCCATTCTAATAGATTTGTTTCTTGATTTGACCCCTAGCGATGATGTTGTTCATGAGACCATTTTCTTTATTTTACCCCCAGTTTTGCGGACTGAGAGCAACCCCCCCCCCCGCCCCCCCCCGGGTAAAAGTCTGCCTCTGCCACCGACTGCAATAGCACGGTAAACCCAAAGACAGAAAATTTTAAGCTAATAATAAATCTAGTTAGGCTATAACATAGGCCTAGCCGATCAAAGGTTAGGGTTAGGGTTGTTTCTGAAAACGCGAACACTGGGGCACTGTGACTGGGGTTCAGCTGCCGAACTTCGGCACAAATTTAATTGGTTGTACAAATGTTAGTTACTAGACAACATTATGGTTTTTGGGTGAATTTTATTATAAATTCGACAAAAATAGAAAAACTATCCAAAGAGTACAATTATAGCATTAATGTTACGTAGAGGTATTTAACGCCAGTTTCGCTGATGAAAGCTGCGGTTGAAGTATATGTTTTTTCTTATGAATTACGTTAGATCGGTAATGTCAATGAACCTAGATGTGCATGATACGGCGCTTTACGAGGATTGTGTATTCCTTATAAAAATATAAGACTAGACTAGTTTAATTTCTGTCTAATAATGATTTAAGGCCCTTAGAATCCGACTTGGAATATATTCATCACTGCATGTAAATTTGTCACATCACATTAGATGGAAAAAAAATATACTTTTGGCTTCGGAGAAAGGCTGTGAGGCAATTTTGCACTATTGCATTTAACAAATCGACGATCCCACTGAAATAAACTCGAGACTGCTAGATCATCTTTTGACCTGCGCGGGGGTGTGGCGCCTAACCCCTTTCGTTCCTCACGCGCTATGAATGCGTAGCTCCGTCAGCCTCTCCACCGTCAGTCCGATGCTGCCGCCGGGGGGCGGGGTAGAGGGCGGGGGCACGGAGGCGGGGAGGAGGGTGCGCAAGTGGGAGGTGTTTCCTGGGCGCAGTCAGTTCCTGTGTGGGGGGCGCGTTGTGACGGGCAGTCAGCCATACGTCTTCTATCTCACGTGCGCGCTCGTCGTCGTCGTCACTGGACTTTTTCTCGCCAACGAGTGAGTGGGAGGGGGGGGGGGGCGAGATGAATATGTTGCTGCGCTAGATATTGAAGTTTTATTTTGCTATGACAGCGGTGATCATAAATCTATATTTGTTCTGTATGTATCTATTTTAACAATTTATGTGGGATGAACGATTCATAGACAGTGTCTTGCTCGATTTGTAAATGGGTACCAGGCCTCGTGTCTGGGGAAGATTGGCAAACTGTATCGAGGCAAAAGACCCAGTGATGATACACAGCTATTCCGTACCTGCTCAAACTGCCGCTAAGGGATGTGGCTTCCGCGCTGTATGTGTTGCAGTAACACCCTGCGCGCTGATCATCATCTTTTTCATCGAGTGTCATCGCTTGTGTGTATGTGTGTGTGTGTGTGAGTGTGTGTGTGTGTGTGCAGCTGTCGATATCTCTGGTATCGCCTCACCCCGGCCATCCCGTTCATAGCGCTCGTCATCTTTGTATTTGTCATGAGCACGCTGGTGCGCACGAGCTGGTCGGACCCGGGCATCATCCCCCGCGCCACAGCGGCCGAGGCCAGCGACATCGAGCGGCTTATAGGTACACGACTAGACTGCCGCCTTTAGCGTTGATGATAATTCTGCCCCTAGTTCTTCACTTGACATATTTTTGTTCGACTTCTAATGCTTGTTCTTGCTTTTCTGCACGCAATTCATTCAATAGATCCTCCTGCCTTTCTAATTGAGTGAATATGTGTGGTTTTACAATTTAGTCATTGCGCTACATGTCTAGTCTTTATTTATTCCCTTTTTCCGGTGCTTGTGTTAAATATTGACTAACCAACGTTCAATTGATATATTTGTATACAAGTGTCAAGCCTGGATGAAGGTTTACTTCTTCCTTTAAAACTTGTGATTGATCGTTTATTGTTTCTGCATTGTGTTGATTGCTAAGTAAGCCTGCCACTGTTTAGCGTTGGTGTTGCATGCGGTGCGTAGAGGCGTCGACCGCGCTGGAGGCGGGCCTGACCCCCGCCGACCCCTACGGGCCCCCCCGGCTCCTCGACGTGACGGTCAACGACGTGCACATGAAGCTCAAGTACTGCGCAACGTGTAAGATCTTCCGTCCTCCGCGTGCCTCACACTGCAGCACCTGCGACAACTGCGTCGGTAAGAGAAGAATTTACCCTTTGCACGCCGGGGAACAAAGAATTAGCTTGCAGCCCAGAGCTCCCGTGGCTGGAGTGGATGCTTTTCTAAGCAAAGTCGCAAAGTCACAGGCTCAAAGTCGCAAAGTGCATTTTAACTAAAATATTCGACTAAGGGTTAAAACGGCAACTGAAGAAGGTGCTTCTGTGCTTGGCCCTCCGTGCAGAACCGAACTGTAAGTCTTTGTTACTACACACGATCATTGAACTTCAAAAATCACAGTGCATTAGTGAAGAATTACCCTGAACGGAGCCTATCGCTTGCTTGTGGTTGTGGTTTGAACGGCAAATTTGATTGTGATTACAGAGTAGTTTGACTACGACTGTCTGTAAGTTTAGACGGGTTATGTGGCTGTGGTTTCAGAGCGATTCGACCACCACTGTCCGTGGGTCGGTAACTGCATTGGTAGGCGCAACTACCGCTACTTCTACTTGTTTCTCGTGTCCGTGTCCGTCGACTGTCTCTTCATCTGTGGACTTTCAGTCACCACCCTCGTGCTTTGTGAGTTGTCCTTGAATCGGCGCGTTTCGTAGATGGCGGGCGTGTAAAAAATGACGGATATCACTAGTTAATGATTGCATCCAGTAATGCCACCCTTCACTTATTCACTTCAACTTGCCAGTCTGCTGGTAGGTGTATGTTATTGCTAGTACCGGTGGTTAATATTCATTGCTGTTGAACTTTTTGTATTGTACAAAATTTGGGATTTGGCCTACCGGACCAAACTTGAATATCTTTTATTATGAGTATGACGATTCATCATTTGCCAGTATTAATTAAATGCATTTAGCTGTTCCAAACTGTCGATAAATTATAGCCTACTAGTAACTAGGAGATGAATTTTTGTACAATTGAGAAACTCAGCAAAATATCACTCTTCATTCTTAAGTTTATTGTCTTTTACAATTATCCCAGGCTGATCCGAATTGCGGACCCGTGAGTTTATTGGGACCCGGAGGGACGCTGGATTGTGTTTGAGATTAAGTGCCTTTCTAGTATCCAAATGGTTGTAATTGTATTGAGTGCTTCATGTCAAGTTTGTGTTGCAGGCTCACTGGAGAGTGATTTTGTGACGGCCATCAAGAACTATCCCACCAGATATTCTTTTACTTACCAATACACAATTATGCTGCATTGTTCTGCAAATTTGATTATATTTCTCTTAAGCTTATTGAAGCTGATTAGTTGAAATCAACTGTATGAAATTAATTATTCAAATTCTGCAAGCTGATCGGTGTAAAATTAGAAGTACCAGCTATCAGGTTGAGCATTTAATTTGAGCACCATTGTTACTTCCAAATTGATATAGCTTTTGGTTGTGGACCCAGTGCTGCTGTATACATTTGATGCTAAGTTCATTTTGGCTAGTGTATGCTTGTTTGAGTATTACTGTTTAGGCATTACTGTTTGGGCAGGAATAGTGTTGTCACTCTTAGTGGTTTTTCACTAGATCTAGTGGTTTTAAATGAACAAATCACTATTTTCAAATTTTTTGAGCTTGGATGCTGATTTCACATTGGCATTTACGCGTAAAATATCTGATTATAGTGATTTCTTAAAAGAAAATTACAGATTCTATATCGGTATATGGTGATTTTTTTGCCAGAAAAACTCAATCTATTGAAGTTATTCCATTTCCTCTAGAATCTAGTGATAGGCCCTTTGGCTTCAGTGGCAACACTTTTCAGTACCTGCGGATGATCAAAGGGGCATTAAATAGAGATGTGTTTGACCTTGACCCCTGTTCACTGTGGTGGAGGCAGTCGTAGCGTTCTTCTCCCTCTGGTCAGTCATCGGGCTCGCCGGTTTTCACACCTTCCTGGCTGCCTGCAACCTCACGACCAATGAAGATGTGAGTACTTGCTCTAACCTTAACCCTAAGCCTAACTTGTCTGGCTATAACTAAACCCTTCCTTGCAGCCTGATGTTTTAGATCAAAAAGATCTGTGATATTTTAGATCCGCAAGATCTACAATGTTTAAGATCAAGAATTCCTGTGATGTTTTAGATGAAGATTAAGTCCTGCAATGTTGCAGATAAAGAAGATCTGCGATGTTTGAGATAAAGAAATCTTACGATATTTTAGATCAAAAAGTTTTGTGATGTTTTAGATAAAGAAATCTTGAGATATTTTAGATCAACAAGTTGTGATGTTTCAGATAAAGAAGTCCTACTCCAAGTCCTCCGACCATCGCAATCCCTATGACCACGGCTGGTGCGGCAACTACTGCGAAGTCGTCTGTGGCCCAATGCCCCCCAGGTTTGTGCCCTCATGCCCCCAAAATTTTGTTATCCCCTGCCTGCCAGCAATAGAAGTTAGAAGAATAAATTTAATTGAAGACCCAGGGTTTAATTTTCTAGAAGCGCATGATGTTTATAGTCTGCTGCACTTCCTCTTTGTCTATAAATCGTGCAATTTGACGCAAATTATGGTTTTTTGATTTGGAGCAAATTTTGGACATGATAAGGGCAGGGTAACTTTTGTAATGTACCAGTAGTCTCAAATATCTAATTACTGTTATTTATAGTATATTTATAGTATATTTATAGTATATTTATAGTATATTTATAGTATATTTATAGTCAATAAATTGGTAATTAAACATAATACTTGTCAAATCTTGTTTCAGTTTGCTAGACGCGCGTGGGTTCGCGATCATCGAACCGGGCGCTGCAGACCCCCCCGCCAATCGGGACGCAGCGAACGTTGCGTTTCTTCTCAACGGGCAGAATGGGCACGCAAGCAACGGAGCGGGGGCAGTAGACGGCAAGAAACACCCTCCTCGACCCTATCCAACGGTTGGGCATTGTTTGAAATTATGTAAAATAAATGAAACCGTTTTTGCCGTAAAAATAGACTGGTATTTGATAAATACAGTACGTTGGTTATGGATGGATTTGAAAGATGCATTGTTATATTTGATTGACCATAGATAAAACATATTTTTATAAAGCATAAAAGCCATCGGTAAAATATATGTGATTGACCATATAGGTGAAACATTTGATGGGCTGTAGGTATAACATATTTCATTGACCGTAAGTCAAACATATTTGAGTTAGCTATAGCTAAAACATATGTGATTGGCCATAGATCTGCATGTTTTGCTGATTATATTGTCTTTTAATGATGCGTAAATTCTCTTTCTCTCTGGCTCTATAACTTGCTTATCAAAAAATAGATAAATTGGTGTGTGTTTGAAGTCCGTGTTGTTTTTTGTGTGTACAGCAGCAGGCCTTTGAGGCTCGTCTGCAAGCCCAGGCCGAGGCCCATGCCCAGGCCCAGGCCCAAGGCCAGGCCCAAGCAGGAGGAACACGCCTTATAGAGCCCACGACACGCCTTGTTGTGGACTCAGGGGGGGGTGCGGGAGCCGTGGGGGGGACCATTGAACGACTATAAAACATGAGAAATGAGCGGAGTCAAGTTTATCCCTGATAGAACGCGTGTAGATTGCAGGAATTAAACTTATTTTTTAAATCAAATTTTTGTTAATTTTAAAATCATATTTTGAATTTTGTTGAAAGTTTTGAATTGTATGCGAAGCGTATCTCGAGACCCATGTCAAACGAATTTATTTTATGTGGGGAGGGGGGGGGATTTTGTGACCCCTTGACATTACGCATTGATTGTAAGATCCATGTAGCCCCTCGAACATAATATTTGATGTTACTGACGTGTTTAGCCTCCATCACCTCTGAGCTTTTTAGAATGGTCTGTAAACTGCATGAATATATTGTGATATTCACACTGTTGTTATTATAGTGTTTGGACTATGCTAATGTGGCCGTTAGTGTTGAATTCGATGCTTTTGAAACTGACATGTCTTTTTATAATTGAGCCTAGATTATTGAAAAGTTATTTATTCACGCAAAAATTTCTACTGAACAAATTGCAAAAGGCTTCGAGGTTTAATGACAAGCTTTGTACCACATGCAAAATGTTTTGTTACCGAAGTTCACAGCTGGCAGCCTTGCAGTCATATTGTTCGGTGTCTGATATGCTACGAGTTCATGATAAGCTTCTAAAAAAGTTTCCATGCTTGTTATAAAAGGAATCCTATGGTAAGACTCGCTTTGCAGTTTTTGTTGCTGTTTTTTTAATACGGTGTATGTTTGCAGAACTGTGCAAGGGCTTTGTAGAGCAGCGGGTTTCAGATTTGTTGATGATCAAAAAAGCTGCTGTAGTTAGTTGTTATTACGTTATTTTAAGTCACCGGGATCAGTTGGTGCTATGAGCACTATAGATCCAGCTGGTGACTTGGTGCTATGACACTACAATTTGTGATGCGCGGCTTACCACGACTTACAATCTCCATTCTTCAAGCGTTTTAAAAACAAAATAAGTGCAAATGAGCATTTATCATTTCATTTATAACTTTGGATGAATTACTGGGTCTTGGTGGCAGTGCAATTTGTATTCGGTTAAGCAGTTGTTTGATGTCTCAACAAATCTTGACATTATAAATGCGTTATTGTACTATGATTTTTATGGTCAATGTTCTATGACTTTGAAAAATAGATTTGATTTTATGGAACTGTTTCTTACACTCAGCAAATCTTGACATTATTGTTACTGTACAGTGTTTTGATTATATATGGAACGGTGTCATAAAGCGCCTTAATACCCAGGTCAGTGTTGTGCTCTATATGCTCTGCCAGTATCAGTTGCATTGGCGGTACAGAAATAAAAAGTAATAGTAATAGAAAATTGTATTTGGGGGGGGGGAGAGCCAAGCAAATATTGAGGGAGGCTACTGGACCCGCTTAAGCAGGGAATGCAGCCACTAACGGCGAATGTGTGAACGGGCTACGTCAATCTTGCAAAAACAATATTTGATCTTCTCTTGTAAAAAATCAACTGATCTTTTTAAGGATAAATTGCTGGGGGGGGGGGGGCCGCTTCAGTGTATATTTTGG
>JAQIWG010009713.1:0-10437 GCA_034695025.1 Chamaedrilus cognettii
TCAAAATGATAGTCAGAAGAAAGAAAAACTGGATTGGACATGTAATGAGAGGAGAGGGTTTGTTGAGAGAGGTGATGTAGAGAAGAATGGAGGGTAAGAGAGGACCGGGAAGGCCACGTACCAAAATGTTAGACGACCTGCTTGAGAAGGAATCGTATGCGGATATGAAGAGAAGGGCTGAAGATTGGATAAGGCGCAAGGTTTGGACATCAAACACCTGCTATGTGGCAGAGCACTGAAGAGAGAGAGCAATGTTTAGTTACCTTACATTATTAAATTGAAAAAACAACGCTTTTTTTCTAATTTTCATAAGTGTCACATGGAGGGGGTAAATGTGCAATTTAAGCTAAGGCTCCTTGCCTTATTAGCACTCCGCCTAGGCCTATGAAGACCTAGAAAAGGTTAAGCCTAAAGGCAAATTGACATAAAACACTGCAATTTGTTGAAACAAAATGACATTTTCTATAAGAAAGTAGCCAAATACGAAGTGTATTTTGGCAACTTTCTTGTCACATCTCATCAAATCTGATTCAAATCTGAGAAAAGACAACACAATATGAGAAACAGAACTTCCTACACCGCTCTCGTTCAACTGTTAGACTTGGATAGATGTCAGCCAGTAGCTGACGAGCATACATGTATTGCGCCAGTTACAGTCGGTAGCTCAACTGAATTATTTGCACTAAAAGTATCGCCAAAATCTCATACTCTCTACTGTTCTCACTACAGCATTTATCAAACATCAGGCATCGACTTGAAGATCGCAATAATGCATACATGTCATACACAAGGAGTTACAGGATGAGTTAAGAGCAATTCTTAATGAATGAGGCCATCTAGCTCTATCTAGGCCAGGCGATATATTATGTCACAAAATGCCGATTAAATATACAGGCAGAGGCGGCTGCAGAATTTTTTTAATGACGACACTGTAATTTTCAGAGGGAGGGGTGCTGATGGAAAAAAATTTAAACTATTCTTATCAATCATTGCATATTTTTGTCTCCTTCGATCGGTTTTTTCTATAACAAAAACGCAGACGAATACGATACTATTTTAACATGGGGACACAAATCATCAAACTGGAGACGCCAAAACAAAAATTCAGCCCTGCATAAACCTCAATTCAGCTAATTTTCACAATATCTTCATAGAAAGCAGAAGCCAAAATGACAAAAAAATAGGGAGAAGCCATTGGGGACACCAAATTTTAAATTGGAGAAGCCTGGCTTCATTTGGCTTCCATGTTTTTTTAATTGTTTTTTATTATTGGTTACCACACACGGTCGTGTGTAGTAACGTAGACTCTTAGTCCAGTTCAATGCCTAGGCCTCGGCTTTGCCAAGCAATGAACCTCTCCCCCTCTTTAGTCGCCTTTTATGACTCGCCCGGGGACCTCTGGGCTGCAAGTCTATTCTTTACTCCTCGACATGCTGGGATGTGGCTTCCGTGTAGAACCACCACTGTATACAGGAACCAATCCATTAACTATTAAGAACAAGACTGGAAGGATATTAGGCAAATTCTATGAGCCATTGCCAAAGGTACGACTTTCATGCAAACTGAACAGCTGAATCCATGATGCGACGCTCCGTATCACAATCAGACGTTTCGAGATTACAGCACGACTGAAAGTTTGGACTCGGCTGAATCAGACAACAAGTTTGTAGCCCTTGACATTGTTCTCCATGAGTGAGTGTCTGCAATTTTTATGCTCGATGCCACCGATATACATGATGCCATCGATATGCTAGATGCCACCGATATGCTCAATGCCACCGATATACATGATGCCATCGATATGCACGATGCCACCGATATGCTCGATGCCACCAATATGCACGACGCCACCGATATGCTCGATGCCACCGATATGCATGATGCCGTCGACATACATGATGCCACCGACATGCACGATGGAACCGAGAGAATTCCAAAATACGTTGTCGACACAAATTTTTTTCTCAAGTCACTCGTTTGTGAAGGCGATGTTGCTCTTATTTCTTCAGCGGCACAATGTTGCATCTACAGACAAAAAGAGATAATGATTAAGATTCGGCAAAAATATTTAAAATAAAAGGCTCCAAATGTTTTCAGACGTTGCATGCAGAAATTGTTACTGATGAGTTAGCATTTAGCAAGGAGCATTTCATCTTTTAAGCCTTCATGATTGCATTTCAGTGCAGTCAGAATACCTTGCATATATCCATAGCAATCTGCCACGGGCTCACTGAATGGAGAGTACAGTAGAGGTCGTAGAAAAAAGTAACTTATGGAGGCACCTCACAAGGAAATGTGGTAGCAATTGCCGGACACTGAAATCAATGACTTACATCAATAGAAAATAGACAAAATAGCCAAAAAACACAGGCGTGATACACCATTAAATACCGGTAACTGTAAAACATGAACTTTTCGCTGCATCTTATTTTCGCGGTTTTGTCGCTCAGAAATTTAGTTACACTTAATTTTCACGTTTTTGAGGACTTCTCATCATAATAGTTTCTGCAGCTTTATATTTGCTGCATGTAATTTTTTCTAATTTTTCCCATTCGCGAAATTTGCTAAATTTACATGCAAGCGAAAATTAAATGTTTTACAGTACTTTGCATAACATAATACTGTTGTACTGACAATCACGGATCCATGGAGCGTGGGGCGATTGCCCCCCCAGAAATGTGAATTTATAATGAAGTGGAGTGGGTTTGACGAGAAATCGCCCCCCCCTCCCAGACTGTCGGTTCTTTAGGCAATCGCCAACGCAGAAAAAATTTCAGTCAGAACACACTTCACTACCCGCTCATGAGTTCAGCATGGAAAGGAAAAATGATGATTTTACGGGCTGGATCCGTGCCTGTGTACTGATGACAGTTGCATGTTATTATGCAGGATTAAGCCTATACATTTGCTCACATAATATGAATGACATGGTATTTAATACTTATGCAGGAGGGTGGGGCAAGCTGATGGGGATGGGGAGGTGGAGCCAGTGTTTGTGGGCCCTAGTTTGATCCCTTGCAAACTCTGGACCAATGTCATCATCTCCTGAATTGGAGAATCGCTGGCTGAATTGCTTCCTCCCCCCGAATACTCATCCGTATCCTAATGCACCTTCGTGGGATCAGGGCACGAGGGGGCGTGTGTCCATGGTCGCAAACGTCCAACTTGTGCCAGCATGGAAAAATTGATGAAGCGAAAATGATGATAATGATGATGATCATGACAAACATGACAAAATGCTTCAAAAGATTGCAGCACAGCTGTCAAGCATGAGCTCAGTGAGCAGAAGCATGCTGACCCAAGTAGGCCGCGTCCACTCCACGTGTTGGGTGTGAGCGACACCCGCACCTCCCCACGCCCCTCCCGCACCAGCCGCACTACAAGCGGCACCTATGCACCACACACGTAATGCATCACACACACGTCATGCACCACACACATCTTGCACCACACACATGTCATGCACCACACGTTCGTTTTGATTGTTTTTTGGTTTTTTTGTAGTTTTTTGCAGTTTTTGTGGGGACCGTGTGTAGCACACAAGGGCTATCTATATACCGTCCGGTTCTGTGCAATAGAGCCGGCACAGAATCGCTCCTCCTTTTCTTTAGTCGCCTTTTACGACAAGCCCGGGGAGCGCTGGGCTGTAGGCCAATTTTTTGTTTCCCAGCCTGCAGGGGTCGCACCACACGTGTCGCACCACCAACGGCACCTATGCACCACACACGTCACGCACCACACACGTCACGCACCACACATGCCATACATACCATACACATGCCACACATGCCATACATACCATACACACCACACATGCCTTGTGTGCCACGCGCCATGCATCACATCCGCGACACATATCGTGCACCACACACGTCATGCACCACACACGTCACCCATCATGCAACACACATGCCATGCACCATGCAGAGCACCACACATGCACCATGCGCCATGACCCAGTGTCTCACTGACATTGTTCATGAGCGCAGCATTTCTTTTGCAGCAATCTGCTTGTCTGTTGATAATTGACAAAAAACAATTAACAAAAGACTTGATATTGGTGTGCGAGTCAAAGGCAAACGTTTTGAATGTGGTATGACATTTCTTTATATTATATTTCAGTAAAATGCGCACAACTCTGTAAAAACTGAGCCTTTTTGCTTTTTCATTAGAAAATTATCTACTCTCTTTTTCAACTTTCTCAGCGTACTGCAGCTAAGGGTGTCTTGAATTTTTTTTATTTATTTTGTTGTCAATTTTGCTGACTTTATAGCTATGAAAAATCGTAAAAATTACTGCCAATATTGAGTGAATAAACAATTTATAAACATAAGTTTTACATGAGAGTATAAATATACAAAATCTGCCATAATTGATACATGTACATTAGTTGTTGGTAAAAAACAGTTCATTTCTTAAATCTATATCTATTTTATCATAATATGCAGCCATTTAATTAACACTGATGATATTACAGATATACAGATTATATTAAGCAAATTCTATGACAAAATCAGCCGACGAGCAGTTTATATATTTTACATATTTTACATATTTAAGGAAAACTCTTGTATAAGAAACCTGACACTATTACGATTATTATAATTATCATCACCGATTGAGAGATTAAGAAACACTGGACACTACAGGACATTGGAAAAATATGAACTGTTCTGAATGTGTCATGATGGACAAGTGACATAACACATCTATAAACAGGGTAGCCAGATGCACAAGCACTCAGGGTGGTCAGATGCACATGCACTCAGGGTGGCCAGATGCACAAGCACTCAGGGTGGCTAGATGCATATGCTGCCTGGTACAGTCTACTCCACTAGCCCACTCACTGCTTTGCTGTGCTGGACAACGGTCGCGATCGTCTGCATCGACTCAAAGTTGTCAACGCTGACCGACCCAAACTGAAGGATCTCGTCCCCCACCTGCACCCCCTGAAACACAGACCGACCCAAACTGAAGGATCTCGTCCCCCACCAGCACCCCCTGAACCATAGGCAGACCCGAACTGAAGGATCTCGTCCCCCACCTGCAGCCCCTACAACATAGACCAACCCAAACTGAAGGATCTCGTCCCCCACCTGCACCCTCTGAAACACACACCGACCCAAACTGGAGCATCTCGTCCCCCACCTGCACCTCCTGAAACATCGACCGACCCAAACTGAAGGATCTCGTCCACCACCTGCACCCCCTGAAACAACCATCGGCCAGTTTTTACTCACCCATCCTCCAGTATTTACTCACCCATCCGCCGGTGTTTACTCACCAATCCGCCGGTGTTTACTCACCCATCGGCCGGTGTATACTCGTCCATCGGCCAGTGTATACTCACCATCAACCAGTGCTTACTCATTCATTGGCTGGGGTATGCTCACTAGTTGACCGATCTCAATACAACGGTGTGTGTTTACTCAGCTATTGGCCGGTCTTTACTCTCAACTGGCCGGTATCACCTATTCATCGTCCGGTGTTTACTCACTCACCGACCGATTCCTCTACATCAGCCGATGCATACTCAATCACTGGCGATACATCCACTAGAGGCCGCTCACCGCGTTGTCGGCCGGAGAGCCTCGGTCGACGAGTGTGACCTTGGCAAAGGGTTGTCGTGGCGTGAGGGGCAGGTCGATGTCCATGGGGGTGGGGGGTGCGGGGTCAAGGCGCGCCTGGGCGTGAACATCGTGCAGCTTCTGCTCAATCTGCTTCATGACGGCCTTGTGGTCGTTCTGCAGACCTGTGCCAGCCATGCAACGCAGCCAGATACAGAATCAATCTGACAACCTTCACTACAATGGGAAAGTGAGGAGGATCGTGTGGTGAAGATTGTCACATCGATGCTTTCATGAGAATGCCATCCTGTTCCATTCTGAACTGGTTCCATTGTTCACGTTGGATCAGAGGGTATCGAATGGTGTCACAGCTAGAACCAAATGAGTGGAAAACGACTGAAATTTTATGAAAAAGAAGTCTATAATAGAAAGCTGTAACTGCAAAGTTTCTGCAAATGAGGGCTTGTACTGTATAAGGGCAGGAACCTGTACTCCGTACGGCCAGCTTCAGCATCACATGTCAGCCTCAAGTAGAAGTTAAAATCAGTGCATTTAATCGAGCAATGCAGGAATGCATTGTATGTCAGAGTTATCCAAGCCTCATCGTCTTTAAACAAGAATAAAAAAATAAATAAATCTGTCACACAACTGAGCCTGCCACACAACTGAGCCTGCCACACAGCTAAGCCTGCCACACAATCGAGCCTGCCAGCCTGCCACATAGCAAAGCCTGCCACGCAACTAAGCCTAAGAACACAGAGACCGTCTATGGTAGACGTTTATCAGACATGCACAAAAAATTCAAAGCTTCGTAATGATTTAACAAGATTCATTCCATTCTTTGGTAATAATTAAAGACTCTATGTAATATACACATGAATGTCTATACCAGTATATCAATGCTATTTCAACTAACCGCAGTAAGAGCAGCTCACATTGTGAATACATCACACAAACGTTAAACTAACTAATTAGTCAATGGGAATCTCGAAAATATCTCTCACACAAGCTAAGAGCGCAATTTGTACATGGTGACCTAAGTCGAGCCTGGCCAAATTAGCATTGTAGCGCATATAAATGTCATACCAGTAATAGAAAAATATTTGATAAACATCAATATTCATATGTTGACATCCACTGCTTCTAATGGTAACCGGATGCTAAGAAGACCAAATTCTATCTGGGTCTAAGCAGCTAGCACCGCCGCCTGCTGCATTCTCTAGCCTCTCATTACGTATTGCGCTGAGCAGTGCGTACAGATGATGGTGTGTCGCGCGTGACGCACGGTGTACACATCAATGTCGGCGCGAGGAAACTGATCCTCATCGACCAGCGATCCTCGCATGCCAACCCCTCCCTGCTGCACACGCAACACAACGTCCAAACGACTGTACACACAATCCCTACCTACTGCGCACCCCAGACAACCCCCCGCTGCTGCACAGTGCACACGCGAGACAAAGTCTAAACCAAAGCGCTCTAACATATATTATGACACACTTAAGGTTCAAATACGGCTTGTTCAATTGTACAACTAAGCTCAACTGCAAGCACACCGTACAATAATTAAGGGCAAGTGTTCATCCCACCTTGCTGCAAGTGTACAAACAGGTTCACCCCCCCCCCCCTTCGCCGCAAGTGCACAACAAGACTCACCCCACCTCCCTTCAAGTGTACTACTCATCCTACCCTACTACAAGTGTAAAACAACGTTCACCCTGCTGCAATTATATAACACAGTATACTCTAAAGCACCACACTCTAAAGCCACGGTGGGTAAGGTGGGGAAAGTTACACCCCACCCGGCAGATCCTAAAGCAAGACTCAACCCTTACCTGGCACCGAGATAGGATGATTTTGCATATTCCTTTTATCTCACAAGCTTTCCTTGCATGTATCCCTTGAATTCCATTCTTCACTTCAAATAAATGACACCTACCTTCTCCAGGCTCAGGCTCTTACATTCTCACCCTTACCGATTCCAGGACTTGGGTAAGGGCCTTAATCTCCTGCTCGATCTCATCTTTCCTTTTTATCAGCTGACGAGCTTCATCCATGGACGCCGCCATCTTGCTTTAAATGCGTGACCACATGAAAAGTTAACAAAGTAGCAAATAATTATTAATACTGACTTAAAAAGATTAAGTTCGTCTCACTCAATATTATAATGCTCTGACTGTCATACTAATAATTATTATTAAAGTAAAAATATTCAGTAATTGCAAATAGAATGCAATATGGATAGAGATTAGAAAAGATAACAAGATTGGTAAGGAAGTATGAAAAAGTGGGAGAAACAATTCAACTATCTATTTACAAAAGCGCATAGGAGCGCGTAGGATTTATAGTTTCTCGGTATGTTTGTCGCCGTCCACAGTCGTCATTTACGAACCGATTGTCTGGCGGATTGTCTTATTCTCTTCGTCTCGACAAGAGTAACTAAACAATACATTGTTTGGCACAATGTTAGTTCTATCATTCGAATTATTAAGACAAAAGCATTTTCCCGTCTTCTTCTCTCGCGTTAGAGCTGCCATTTATGGCACGATTCTCTCGAAGGTGGATTCATTAACTGCGTCTCAGGCCACAGTGGCCCTCCTCACTGCGTCTCGATCCAAAGTAGCCCTCGTCACTGCGTATCGGGCCAAAAGTGGCCCTCGAAGACTTTTAAAGTGGCCTTACTTAATAGGCAGTGGTGTAGTCCTAAAAAAAAGGTGGTAGTACTATTCCGAGGCTTCAGAGTTCAGAGGTGGTAGTACTCATATTTCTAGGCTTCAGAGATGGTAGTACGCTAAATTTTTGCCGTCGGAGGTGGTAGTACGGCGTACTACAGCGTATCAGGCGGACTACAGCACTGTTAATAGGGCATATATATTGATTTCGGACTCACGTCTAACATATAACGGCATCCAGTTAGTTCATGACTGACTATAATACAATCTATTTGACTTCTGTTCGTCGAAGATTGACTCTAGGCTGTTGAACATAAAATCTAAGCAATAGGCCTAGGCCTATAGGCGACGAAGATTGACTACAGGTTGCTGAATATAAAGTCTGCTAACTCCAAGTCTCCAAGCAATAGGCCTAGGCCTACAGGCCTCAAAGATTGACAATAGGCTGCTGAATATAGAGTCAAACTCTAAGCGATAAGCTTATAGACCGCTAAGCAGAAACTATCTGACTGCAGTTACTATACTGTACGCTGAGAGTGCGGTATCTATTTATAAATGCGCGTTGGATTTAGATGTCTGCCCGCGTTATACGCGATGTTGTTTGTGTTGATCTACTGTTGAGATTTATGGACCGATTGTCTCGCGGATGGGCTAATTCTCTTCGACTCGGCAAGTACAACTAAACAGTACGTTGTTATGCGGCAGAAGTCGGATTTACCGCTTGAGATATTAAGGAAACCCGTTTTCCTGTATTCCTGTATGTTTCAACCGCGTTAATGCAGCCATTTATGAAACGATTGTCTCGCGAATAGGCTCATTCTCTTCGTCTCAACAGCAGTTACTAATTGACATGTTATGCGGTCGAAGCCAGGGATACCAATCGAGATATAAAAAAACAACATTTTCCTGTGTGCTTCAACCGCTTTAGTGCAGCAATTTATGGGCCGATTGTCTCGCGAATAGGTTCATTCTCTTCCACTCGACAAGTGTAATCAAACAACACGTTATGTGGAAGATGACAGTGATACCACTTGGATTCGTAAGAAAAAACTTTTCCCTTTATGCTTCAATCGCATACGCACAGCCATTTAAAGAACGATTGTCAGAAACGTTGACATATTTTATTCGCCTATGTATAGTCTAATCTTCTCGGCAAGGACCAGCAAACGCCACGTTATACTGTAGAAGCTAGTGTCATCACTCTACAAATTTAGTTAAACGGGCTATACTGTCAGCCATTTTTAGGTCGTTCGGCTTGCTTCTCGTGGCTTTTTGTTGCTATTTTAAAAATAATTTTTGCCCACATAGGGAAACGCCAAGACTCTACAAGGTGCGCAAAAAAGACCACAGCAAATTTCGCAATTACTCAGTCAAAACTTTATATTTTTGCTTCATCCTTGCGTGTTTTGTAGCTGAGGTAATTCGACAAAAGTGCCGAAAATTTTATTTTAAAATATATTTGCATTCAAAAGTTATGAAACTTTTCCCAACAAGTAATTTTTCAAATCAGCACAGTAATGCTTGTAAAGTGTTTTTTACTTTTGATGCCGGTCAGTCTCGAAAATTCGTCGCCAAACTAGCCAGACCCAAGTTGCCTGACTGTCATAAACGGGGCACGAGGCTTGAAGACTACCATGGCCAAAGACCCAGGCCAAAGACAGGCGGAACTGAATGCGAATTAAGACGCGATCTTGACTGAATTGCGCCGCAACTGCCCATCAATGGAGCCATTCATGCATGGAGAAGGAGACAAAAGGCAGTAATCAGAGCTGATGGCAAATTCAGAAATATCAAGCATAGCCTATATCGTTCACAAAACCAGTCGACTTTTTAGGCCTATCGATTTATCCTAGATGAATCAAAGCACGACGACTGAGAGTCCAAGAAACGTTCTTTACAGGCATAGCGGTGTTGGTCGAAGAATGTTTTTGACTTTTTTGAAACAGTTTCATGACTTTGGAATGCAAGTACATTTTCTCATGAATTTTTTTTAACTTGGGTCAAATTACCTTAGCTAAAATCCTGCAAAGATAAAGCAAAAATATTTAATTCTGACTGAGTTACGACAAATCTGCTAGGGGGCTATTTTTGGTGCATCGTGTATCTATACAAATTTTCCATAGTCATTATATTGCATTACGATGCTTTGCGATACAATCAAACTTCATTCGATTGCATCACTATTGTAATTTATTTGT
>JAQIWG010009714.1:0-10437 GCA_034695025.1 Chamaedrilus cognettii
CATCAAAAAAAGCTGCTGGACCGGATAATTTTGGCTCCACGATAGTCAAAGAAAACACCGACCTCTTTGTAGGACCTCTGACCCACATTTTTAACAGATCTTTAGCCACTGGCATAGTTCCAAGCAAAATGAAAACTGCAAAAATTGTACCCATTTTCAAAAAGGGAGACCCGTACACGCCTGCTAACTATAGACCCATTTCACTACTTAGTATTTTTTACAAAATTTTAGAAAAAATTATTAGTAAAAGTACTGTCCTGTTCTTTGAACATAACAAAGTAATTTATGATTATCAATTTGTATTTCGCAAAAACCATTCGACTACTCTCGCACTACTAGAAGTGACTGATAAAATTTACAAACTGCTGGATGAAGGAAACTACGTGGCTGGAGTGTTTTTTGACCTCCAAAAGGCGTTCGACACTGTTGACCATAACATTTTGCTCCAAAAACTGTACCACTATGAAATTAGAGATGTTGTTCACAAATGGTTCGAAAGTTACCTAAGTAACAGAAAACAGTTTACTGCAATTGGCAGTCACAGCTCCAAGATGATGACTGTAGATTGCGGTGTTCCTCAGGGAAGCGTTCTGGGCCCTCTCTTGTTCAAAGTCTATGTCAATGACATATCAAATTCAGTTTCTGGCGCCAAGACTAAGCTCTTTGCCGATGACACAAATATGTTTGTTCATGATAAAGACTTAGCTGTATTTTCCAGGAAATGCAATCATCAGTACTTAGGTGAAATTAACTCTTGGTTCTTGGCAAACAAATTGAGTTTGAACATTTAAAAAACTTGCTACATGCTTTTCCGTCCTAGAGTAAAAATGAAAGTTAAAAATGATATTATTATATCCATAAATGATCGGAAGATCAATCAACTAAACACGAGTAAATATTTAGGAATCACGTTAGACGATTATTTAAAATAGACTGACCATATTGATTATGTTTACAGAAAGATTGTCAGATTCACTGGAATATTTTATAAACTGAGATATAAAATGCCTTATCCGTGTCTAAAAAATTTATATTTTGCGCTGGTTCATCCGCATATTTTGTATGGAGTTGAGATTTACGCGAACACGTATAAAATATAGCTAGAAAAGCTCAATATTTTAAATAAGAAGATAATGAGAATTTTATTTTAATTTATTTTATGAACTCACGCACATGCGTATCTGGCCAAACTCTGCGAGGTTATTTTGATAAATATTTAGAAAAATACCATAAATAAACTTTAATAGTAAACAATGCAGTGTAAAAGTATTGAATCCTTGTTTACGGTCCAATCTGACAGGCAAAAGTCTCGGTGGTGCAGCGAGATCGTAGCCGCTTACCACGTGGGCGACCTGGGTTCTATTCCCGACCGGGGTTGGTGATTAGAGATTCATTTCTCGGACTTGCCAGAGGCCTACTCATCCTATCATCTCTTGGGCTCGGTGAATGGGTAGTCGGTACTTTCCACGAGACAATCCGGATAATATGCAGCGACAATATTGTCACACACATCGACACTAGTAACTGATGGCTGAGCGCCTAGTTATGAGGGGTGCCAATTGGGAGGGGAAAGAACAAGAAAAAATAAATAAATAAAAATCGGATAGGCCTAATGTACAAAGAAGTAAAGTTAAGGTTATAATAGTTTTAGAGTAGATTTGTAATGACTTTTCCCCTCCGATCCAAAACTCGTGAAGAAGGGGGGGAGGTGCACTGTAACTGTAACCCTCCCATGCAGGAGAACTCACAACCGGGAGGGAGGGAGGTGGGGGAGTCAAAACAATCGGGAGTCAAATCTATCGATGATAATATTGCACATGGAGAAAAAAGTCCAGATGTCCTATGTTATATGACTTGTTTTCTTCCAAGCCCAAATTTTCTCTTTAGAAACAAACTCGGGGTGGGGGGGGGGGGCCGGGGGAGGGAATTGACAGAGCTTTTTCTGTAAAATATATACCCAAACGCTCAATGTCGATTCCACGACCTGATGTATCCTCAAACCTACGCTTAACACATACTTGATCCCCTTCATACACATTTATTCTTCCTACACCTATTTTTCTCTGTTCTCTATTTTCTAGTTCTCTATTTTTCTAATTTCGTTAAATTGCTCGAAACGCCGAGTGCTCGACGACTGCATGATCAAATCCTCGATTGTTCGCTCGAGCAATTACTCGAAAAATGAAACAAATTACAAAATGAAAAAAAATGAAATAAAAAATTACTGACCGAAAGGACGGGCCACTACTAATTAAAGATTAAACCAGTAGTGCTCAAAGGCCGGGCCAAGGCCCGACAGGGCCCTTATGACAGGGTCCTTATTACTAGATCGGCACTGTTGATGACGAAGGCCCGCTCTTTACTCTGCTGCTCGGCGCTGTGCGCAGAGCAGCAGAATTAAATCAGCAATCATGCTTTCCCCGATTACAGACTTTGCATCATGGTGAAGATATTATCTGAAGGGACAAATCGAATCTGAAAATGGATTGTTTTCTCGGAAAATACCAGGCTACAAGAAAAACTAACACGATTGGTTTCAAGCTAAGTACTAAATTCGTATGTCTAAAGTCTAAGCAACTACACCGAGCCTACATCGTTCATTTCTTTGAACTGTATCCGGGGCTTATATTCTGATCAACAACTCGACCAACTGCTACTGCAATGTCGACATTTCGGAAGATTTTAAGGCAAACAGGTCCGGAACGAAAACTCCGTACTGAAAACAAGTCACGTCACATCAAGGGAACTATACATTTAATCGGTCGTGCTTGGTAGTTTTTTCTTGGAGGGATCATTCGTCCGGTAGCGGACTACATGATTCGTACCGAAAACTTCGTGTAACGATCGTGCCGAGCGACAAGACGGTATGCGAGTCGAGAATGGGGTAGCGAGCACTGCGAACGAAGAAATTTGAGAGAAATCCGCTGTGTGAACTGAACGCGCACGGAAAATCGTCGAAGGAAGGTAGAAACAAGTGGAATTCGACTAAACCGAGCGTCGAAAACGGGGGCGTGGGTACTATTCGATACTGGGGGAAGACCCCATTTGGGTCTTTTAATGGAAGCGATTTAATTTTATTTATGGATTCTTAAATTTTATGGGAGCGATAGTATATACAAAGTAGGATTCATCCCTCCCGATCGTTCAGTTCTGCACAGGAGGAAATATGTATCTGTCAGCACCACCCTCCCCCCGGTCGTGAGTTCTGCACGGGCGGGTTATTTGCGAGTTATTTAAATATCTCAGATCGTTCAACTAATTCTCGATTGAACAACTGGGCCTCAGGGCCAGTTGTTCAATAGAGTATTATTTAGCTTTCAATAGTCAAGAAGCAAAAATGACGTCACGGCCATTAGTACAGACATATTATTATTCGTACAAATAACTTCACTGATCAAATATCAACTCGTTATTGTCGGTGGATCTAATTTAGATGGGAGAGCATTGATATAATCCTTGATTGAATCACTCAGCATCGTAGCAGTTGCGGCGCGAAGATTAGCGGCGCCCGGGGGCAAGAGGTACATGTAGGTTTTAGAGCCCTCCCCACCCCACACCCCCCAAGTTCCTCCTCGGGTTAGGGGTGCTGACGGACATGTTTCTTCTCGTGCATGGTTCACATTTACGGACAAAATGGTTCCATAATCATTATCACATACATACTTGCATCATCGCATACATCATCAGCACATCATCTTGCACGTACGTGCAAGTTATAGCCTTTCATTTAAAATTTAGGGCAAATTTTGTGTAAAATTGGTGTTCAATTTTGAACAGAATTTAAAAATTAGATCTGAGTAAATAATTCTGCTGAGCGCAGTGTGTTGATTATCAGCGTCCTCGCAACAAACATCGAAGAGACGCGGCGAACATTGTCAGCACCAATGACTCACTGCGGAAGTCACAAACGCATTCTGTAACATGGGTGTTGCATTGAGTGACGCTTAGTCGCACATCAACCGCGCAGAGTTGATGGAGGGCACAGCGCGCCTTCAGATAGAGAACAAACGTGACTGGACTCACGGCGAGGCACACAGAGCGCGCGTCTGTTCTAATTGATACAAACGCGCAGAGCGAACAAAATCCGAGCAGCGCTTGAAGTCGTTTGTCGTAAACGGCTGCCAAATGCGTCGTCAGCAATACCGGAAATGTGTTCTCAGCAAACAATTGATTTATATGAGAATGTTTACACATTTGGACAACCTCGTTGCACGTCTCAAGCGCTGCCTTGTAGTGACGTTGAGTGTAGTAGAGATTGGCTAGATACGCCTTGGCGATGAACCAAGACACGTTCACCGACGGACTGCGACCTGGCCACTCTCGGTAGAAGCGCACTCCATTGACAGTTTTCTCGGCGGTGTCTGTGGACATCTCATAGACAACCAGCGATAACGTGTCAAACGCGTGAGCAGTGACGCCAAATAATTCACTCGTGATCTGTTTATTGTGTTTTGTGTACAAAATGCATTTTGAAACTTCGTATGCTACAATATCTGCATTTCCTCGGTTAGGCAAAAATTTCTTTTTAGTCTCAGATTCTGCACCAATTGTGTGCGTGACTTTGTGGTCAGCGTCGTATTCCATGAAGAAGTTAATAATGTAAACCGTAAAGACTGTATTAGCCATGCGACGTAAATCACGCTCCGTGGACTGATGCAGTGTCGTAGCGGCACTGAAGTATTCTTCTGCTCGACGCAGACATTGCGCTCTAGCTGTGTCACGGATGACTGCCTTTCTGTGGCAAGTCAGTCCGCGGTAAGCATCAACCAGTTCTTGAGCTAAGGCCGTCCGTAATTCTTGTGAAAAAATTTGTGAACCTAAATCACGAAGGGTATCCTTAATGTGATAAACGCGATCTAGAATGACCAATCCCCTGTGAATTCATGTCGGCATATCAGACGCATAGCTTTGTCTAATACGTTGAAGGTCATCGCACGTGCACAGTGCTTGCATTCGTGCAATCAACCCAGAGGATGCAGAAGCTTTATATAGAGCAGCGACGTCACGGGATACATCAGTGTCCACCAAGTGATCCATCATGTTGTTGGCTCGTATGAAATAGTTGCAGCAGAACGTCGATGTCAGCCACTCGGCCATTTCTATCAGCAGTTGTTGTATTGAATGCACTAACGAATGTTTAGCCCAGAAATCTTTCGGTCGTTCCTCACACGCCCACAGCATCAACGTCTTGAAGTAATACGTGCGTAAATATGTTTTGTTGTCTTTTTGTTTTCCAATTTGTTCGATCATTTTGTATATGAGTCTTAGCATGCGATATGCGATTCTCTGCGAGCTCGTCCAACTGTGAATGACGATCAATTCTGCCTTTGAGAATGAAAACCTCCATTCGGTATTGTTTTTTCTGTTACAACTCTGTTTGTGTGCTATGCAAACGAAGTCACACCCGCATCTGATGACTTGTTTGACAACAGACTTGGACGGACAGGAGTGACGGCGTGTTCGTGTGATCCACTCGGACGCCTCTACTGGCCAGTACGGAGAGTGAACGGCGTGAACATTGTCTTGCAGCGGTATCATAAATCTCGCATCTCTTGCTTGGCTCTTTTTTAGCGCGTTCCATTGCAAAGCCGCAGCCAACAAATTATATTGTTCAGCAGGGCCGTGTATAGAGCCATTTATGTCCAGTTCAGTGACTGGCATACGCGTCAATGCATCGCCGCTCTTCTCTTCAATCAGTCTCGAGTAGCCGGGATGCATACCGTCTGTATAAATCCTGAGCACTACTCCTTTGTACTCTGGGGGAATAAGTTGTTTGCGTGGGAAAGCGTATCGGTCTATTGAATAAAACATAATATCTACATCCTGTGTATCGTACCTCAGCTCACATGCATCCAGGCTATCACAGGTATCCGGTATTTCAACTTTGCTGCCAACTGTCAAACTTTGCACGGTTTTCAGCTGTCCGTGGTGGACGAGCTGCTGACAGAATCTCTTCAACCGGTCTGCAGCAACAGCGTCCTGCTTCATCATTGCGCAGTCGTCGTCCGCTCTACTCATCACAGTCTGGGCGCGATGTTGATCAGCATTATTCTGATTTTTAATCGAACATCAAGCCTAAATAAACCACAAACTAAAACTAATCCTATCTTGAGTCTATTCATGTCCCGGACTCATTTTAGCCTTATGACACGGTAAAGTAACTCCAATCAGCTTCCATTATACCCAGGCCCGCTGGCGATACTATTTTAAATACCGAATTTGCATGACCACTACTCCTATGTGACAGTGCATGAGAGTAGCTTGAACTGCAAGAATGGGTATGTGTATGGGCAAAGCGCCCTTGTGATGACTTAGGACATTTTACGGCGCTATATACGTGATCTGATATTGATTGATTGAACCGCTAAATGCACCCCTGCAGGTCTGGGAACAAAGAACTAACCTGCAGCCCAGAGCTTCTCGGGAAAGTCGTAAAGACGACCAAAGGGGGGGTCGTGCGGTCCGTTGCTTGGTAAAACCGAGGCCGAGGCACTGAACCGGACTGTGATTGTCTTCGGTACTACGCACGGTCCTTAAACTCCCAAAGCACCATTGGTTGAACCGCATTAGCGTTTCATTAAACGCTGCATTTTTTGCCTTTCTGAAGTCTTAGATATAATTTTACATGTAATTTTTCATGCAACGATGCTAAGAAAATTACAATGTAAAATGACTTTGACTGGGTTTCAAGCAAACCAGGCATGAAACCCAGTTAAGGAAATCGTTGTCATGGCAACGGTCGTTCTTTCGCTTTAACGCGGTTGCATATAAAATTACAGATAAAATTACATGTAAAATTACATGTAAAATTTCGTGCAAAATATGCAGCGTTTAATGGAACGCTAATGCGGTTCAACCAATGGTGTTTTGAAAGTTTAAGGATCATGCGTAGTACCGAAGACAATTACAGTCCGGTTCAGTGCCTCGGCCTTGACTTTACCAAGCAACGGACCGCTCGACCCCCTCTTTGGTCGCCTTTCACGGCTTTCCCGAGATCCTCTGGGCTGAAGGTCAATTCTTTGTACCCCCCCTGCCCCCCTACACGTTACGGGCCTGCAACGAATACAGTTGCCAGCTAATTGATGTATTGAAGAGATCATATTGCCCTAATTCATCGATATCAACATTCTATGTAAATCCCTTGTCAATCAAAGACTCGTAAATCTCCAGCCCGCTGTTACTTGTCTCAAAACAATTAGCCCGCGGAGTGATGCAACAGAATAATGATTACATCCTATACGGCATAGGCCACAGGGAAACAAGGGAACTGTCTCCGCGAGCATACATGTGTAGCTATATAGAAATGTGGATCATAGTGCTAAATATCACTTGACCACACAAGCCTGTGTTGACAAATGATATCATCACTGGATTGTCGTGCTAGAGGTTCGGGGTTCGATCCCTGCTCCAGCTACACAGAGAATTCAGTTTCACAGTTTGTAAAAGTCTTCCAACTACAGAATGACTATAAACGATCGGTCGAATTCTTCAGCAATCCTACCCTGACGACCCAATGTAGGCCTATCGTTTTTTGCGTCGTCAGCGACGACTAGTCCACCGGTAGACGCGTCATCACGCAAGCGATGGTTATACAATGCATATACATGGTGGTTACTGGGTAGACGGCCTGATTCCTGCCTGATGATCCAATGGAATTAGCACGCGTCGTCAGCATCCCAGCCGTCGCTGACTACGCGTCATCCGGCGGTCTACCGGTCGACGGCCTGATCCCGCATCTGATGACCCAATCGAACTTTACCTTGAGGCAACGCTGTGTAGCCTACATACGCAGAGAAGATTCACAAGCAAAGAAAGCGATTCGTTGTGGCAAATTACGACAGTCACTTCGTGCATTCTTTGGAAAGGTGGGCCAAATTCGTCTGCCGCTTCCCCCGATGATGACTTCGGACGCCGAAACCGACGTTAAGCTCAACACTATTATTATTTATTATTACTGCGATGCTCCCCGCAGCACATGCAACCCAGCAGACAGAGCGCGAGACTCACAGACACACTAACATGCACGCGAACAGGCACGAATACATTCTTTCTGCAAACGGATAGCATCTTTTGATCTTACACTATTATTGAAAAGGGAAAAAAGCAAATCACAAAAAAAAATTCAGATGAGTAAATTTTTATTTCACCTTTTGACTGTTTAAAAATATAGCTGTGTCGTATGATTTATTTTGAATGTAATGCTGCTTTTTCATGTATCTTCACCTTCACCGTGTGAAATTGCGTATTAAATTTTAAATGCATAATGAATACGTGATTCCTCTAGAACCGCCACTTATAAGCGGGATGAAAGTGCAGGCCTAGGTTTTTGGTAGCTCGGGGAACTCCAATAATAATAATTACTTTTTGTAATGTTTTTTTCTCTTTTTTCTTACCTGGTAGGCCTACGCAATTCTAATGCTAAACAGGCCTTAAATATTAATAATAATAATAATATTTTTCGGACAATTTTTAGAGCGCCGTAACATGACCGAAGTCATCACAAGGGCGCTGCACCAATATTACAACAGTCAGAAAAATTATAGGCCTCTGTAGATGTCGTTATTATCATTACTATGAATTTGACTTCAGAATAAGAATAACGTAGTTTATGCCTTGCAGTACGAGGCCTAGTATTTGTTTTGCAATCAACACGATCTAAATTATACAATCGTGATCAGTCGCATGCTTTCGGAGAAATAAACTCTTCATCTAGCTGGACACCTATTTAGAATTATAGAGCCTACTCACATGTATTTGTAGCTGAACACAAATGAAAACCAAAAGAAAGGCATATTGGGCCAAAAAGTACTATTATAGGCTCAAATATAAATATCTGCTCAGAATACGAATTGGTTACACCAATTATTTAGCTAACCAATAAATGTTTGCGATTTATAGCATCTTGAAAATTCGTCCAAAAACATTAAAATTTAAAATTTAACTGCAGCACTATAATATATTAAAATAATATGATAATATAATAAATCTAAATAACATAGTAATGATAAGTAATAAATAAAGGTACGGGCCAAAACAATACGGCGTTTGTCTATCGACGCACGCTGTAAAAAGTCTGCAATTTTTGACAGCACCCCCTACCACCCCCCCCCCCCCACCCCCCGGCTAGCAAGTATTTTGTGGCAGTGGTGGCTGAAGCTACAGTGAAAGGGCCGCTGTGTTTGAATCTAGGACCTCTCCTAAAGGAACCAATCAGCGTCCCGGGACGCCTGGCCGCTGTCCGACAACTGCAGCCCTGGTCGCAACAACAAACAACTCCGCAGGCGGAGCTACTGCTGTGCGTTGTTGCTATTGCTAAAGCAGTCGACTCTAGTAACGCATGATGTCAATATTTTCTGCTTAAAGACTCTTCTAGAACGTAGAGTTTTGCAGTTCTTTCGCTGCGAATTCTATCACCCGCTGCTATCAAGTCATTGATGGTTCGAACGAAAGCGGCTAACGGTAAGTCTTTATTCCCGTCCTCATGCCACGAGATCAGTAGCCTTGCAGTCACTGTGATCACAACAGCCGAGCAGTTTTAGCAAACTTAGAGGTCTACAACAGTATTGAAGACATTGTTGAAGCACGGTAGACCTAGGTGTGGTTTGGACTGCGTGTCGAGTTCTGACAAATATTTATTTACCATATCAGTTACATCGCCGCCAATCATCCGCCCATCGTTGATCGCGGGCAGAGTGAGCAATATAGTAGACCTATAATTATATCTACCTATTTCCAGCTTCGGTTTTATGCGGGGGGGGGGGCATTGTGGACTTAGGCCTCTCTGTTTGGGTTTTAAGCCTCCAGTCAGTTTTAAGCCTAGCCCCGTCAAGTCCTACATGCTCCCAAGTCTCTCCATGTTTTGATGAACCAACTTTCCCCCAAGCCCCTCTTGTTTGCGTGGTTCAAAGCCTTTCTTCCTATTTCTTGTATTGTTTAGTTGATTGAATTTATCATGGGGCACTACTTTTGTAGGATTATGCCGTATTGTAAGCGTAGCTAATCCTGTTCCGATAAATAACGCATGTCACACGAAACAAAGGTGACCAGCACGTCTCATCTGTTGGTGGGAGGGGGCATGTGGATGGGGAGACATAAAATTCGGTCTTCAATTTCCTTGGGATGCAAAATAATACCCAAAAATAATCCTTCAAAAAAGGATCCCTCTTCTGTACAACAAATTTACTTTCGACTCCCTAACTACCGCCAAGAAAGGCGGAGGGTTCGATTTTTTTTAACCCCCGTGAGTTAGCACGTACACTCATGATCAAACTTCGATCAGGAGTCAAATCAATTTTAAATGCATGCAGCGTTTAAATCCGAATCCTATAATAAGTCAACCGTTTGAGGTTGAGCTCCTATTTTGTAAGCCCATTCTTCGAGCACCCTGCCCGCAAATCAGACCCCCCCCCCGCCCCCCCACCCCCCCGAGAAAACCAG
>JAQIWG010009715.1:0-10436 GCA_034695025.1 Chamaedrilus cognettii
GTTGATGCTGATTAGCGTTGATGCTGATTAGCGTTGATGCTGATTAGCGTTGATGCTGATTAGCGTTGATGCTGATTAGCGTTGATGCTGATTTTAGGACCTTGTAGTTTGTGATGATGATGAAATATCTGGGATAGGGCAATTTGATGCTGGCATTGGTAATAATAATAATGATAAGAACTAGCCGCCTTTTTTGTCGTCTATTTTGTTTATGCTCATGTTTTAAAACAGGCTTCGACGTTAGCGCTCTTTTGATGACTTCTGGAGCTGAGTTTTTAAAGGATGCCTTTCCTGACGCTGACCAAATAGATAATTATCTGGGATTAGCAGCTAGCACCGGTTATTTCTATGCATTGGAGATGAGGAGCATTTTGAGTAACTGGCTACAAGTGTTTTAAGTGACTGTGTTAAAACTACATAGTGGCATACTGGGACTTTATGCTTAATCATTGTGACCATAATCTTCATATTGTCGTAACATTTATGTCAAAGTTCAACACGCTGTAGGTCAAGTATTCACAAGCACATTAATACCCGTGTTATATGCTGCACTCTTAGATGCCTTGAAACGCATAGCCTACACTGTAATGTGTTAAAAGTTGTTGATGACGTCGTTTTTCTTGTACTTGTTTTTTACTCATTATTTTTAAACCTTTCGAAAATGATCTTTTGATATTTTTAGTATTTAAATTTTTATTCATTTTGTAAACCATGTTAACATTTTATAGAACAAGTAGCGTGCATGTTGCGGTTTGTAGATGTTTCAACTCTTTGACGTAGAGGGGGAGGGCACGGCTGATGTAAAGTGGACCCTCGACACGCTCAAGAAGTCCTCAGACGGTCTCTCTTACGGGGATCTCGACTCTGTGATACGCAAGCTGCAGACTTGCTCCTTTACACCAGGTATGGAAATAATTTTTAGTAATGAGTAACTTTCATTTAATCTATCTTTACACCATTATTCGCTCTATGCTTTTCTCTTAGTTAGTATTTTTAGACATTTAGAAAATAATGGGTTGAAAGAGGTTTGTAAAAATTAATTGTATGATATAAATCGTTTTTGAAAAAGTACCACAGCAAGTCGGGGAACAAAGAATAAATTTGCAGCTCAGAGCTCCCCAGGCGAGTCGTCAAAGGTGACTGAAGAAGGGGGAGCGGTTCTGTGGCGGCCCTCTTACACAGAACCGGACTATAATAGTCTTCGTTACTAAACACGATCCTTAAACTCCCAAACCCACCGATGAAATGATTTGATGTGATTCTTGATTTGAAAGATAGATTTAAAGCCCAGTGCTCCATTGGCGAGTCATTAGATGCGACTAAAGCAGGGGCAGTGGTTCATTGTTTGGTGCCTAACCAGACCGCAATGCCTTTGGTAGTGCGCCTGCTTCTTGAACTCAAAAAAACTACTCCTACCTTGGCAATAATAAACGGTTCTGTTAGTGGTAATTTATTTAGTGGATTTACTTCTGAAGCTACCTATTTAAATAAAGAGTTGACCGTTGCTCATTTATTTCTATTGTTATTTTCGTCGTTGTTCTCTTTTAATAATTAAAATTGAATGTATGCAAATTTTATATATGCCATTTACTGAATTATTAAAGAAGCCTGCTGCTTAGACGCAGACACGCAGCATTGTTGCTATATATATCACGCATGAAGATTCTAAATTTTGTACTGCTGCTTGGCCTTTGCTTTATACCTGCAATGCTTTGATCTTTGTTTTCATTCGCTATCAGTGTTTGCAAATGTCCGTAGGGCTGATTGATGTCTACAATGAGGACAAAGAATGTATTGGACAGCATGCCGCCAGACTGCTCAAGGCAAGTTGGCTCATGCGTACATTAGTCTTGCCTTTGGTTTCGTTTTTGCTTCGACATGTGTACTATATGTCAAATCTTTATAGTAATTCTCTCGGGCTGTTACGCAACTTCTCTTTGTATTAAATTTTTTTGCGAATTATTAAAATGTTCTCTCATAGCTACGTTTCAGTGTGAAGGTTGAGGATGTAAAATTTCCTGATTTAAAAAGCAAGGAGATAAAACGGGTGTGAAAATGTAGAATAATTTTTGCAACTTGTCTGGTTATAAATACACAGTATACGCAAGTGCGTCGATTTCTGTGCTTTTGTAATATTTAAACCGTTTAAGATGCCATCCCTGCAGACGGGGTTAAAAAAGAATAGTTGTGCAGCCCAAAGCTCCCCGGGCGAGTCGTAAAAAGCGACTAAAGGAGTGGCGATTTTGCTTGATCGTGAGGCACTGAACCAGGCTGTTATAGTCTTTATTACTACACACGGGCTTTAAACCTTCAAAACCACTACCATTTAAGATTAAACTAATTTTAATCAAATATAAGAATAAAAATTCTTAAGAAAATCTTGAAAAAATTCTTAGAAAATCTTATCGTTTGTTATTTGAAAGTCTGCTCCATTACGCACAAAGCAAAATAGTGACGTCATGGCCCTATTGGATTAATTTTTTTTCAAATCTTACATGGAAATAGAGTTAAGAATATCATCAGAATTTTTCGTGCGGCAGTTCCCTGGTGATTACCTCATTTACTATCGTCAATCTTCACACAGTTTTTATTAACAGACCAGCAATTTGTATTACATTAAATTTTGACACCACTTTTTCTGTTCGCTGCAGTATTTGCTCAAGAACCGTGCTCCAAGCTTGGCTATGGTGTTTGCGCCGGTGAGTCGGTTTAACGCCACTGCGCGCATGAGACTGGCCGCTCTCGAGAACCACTTCGCTCGACTTCACAAGTCTGGTAACGAAGCATTTAAAACTTGACTGAAAGCAATGAATTTGCGCTAATCCTTGCCGATGAAATTTAGTTTTCTTTGATAGCTAGGCTAACAATTGCGTACTACATTGACTTGAGAGTTTTTGTGTGTAATTAGCCGAATCCTATCATTGATTTTTCCATGTAAAAGCTTTGATGGTCTTTTTTTTGTCTGCATTGGAGTAAATATGATGGGTTTCGCAGTTATGAGTGATTGCAAGGTGGTTCTATTAGGGTCTTAAGGATATCCTTAGGGATATTGATTCTGATAATCTTGACTAAGCTCATTCTGTTAGGTTCTATAGTCTGCGCTATTAGGCTCTATCTGGACTACAATCAATGCTTTGTGGTGCTGCGTGGTTCTGTTAGTCTCCAGACCAGAGGTGGTGGAGGCGCTGGTTGCCGCCGGAGCAGATGTGTGCACGGTCACCAAGTGCATCAGCTCCTACGAGGTGTCCAGCGGCAAGGAGAATGCACACAAGTAAGCGTGGCAAGCTTGGTAGGCATGGCATGCATTGGTGGGCGTGGTAAGCATTGGTAGATTTGGCACACACAGAAAGAGTGGTAGGTGCAGTGGACCAGTGACAGGCAATCAACGGCGCTAGTCTCGCTAGTGTCGTTCTAAAGTATCCACACTATAAATGATGGCTCGCATTAATGCAGTTCGGCATCAAATGCAACACAGATATTCTCAGTTCATTCTGAACCGTCCGTCCTTAAAAAGTTTTTTCTTTGGTGTGTGATTGCTATATGATTGAACGTAACCCACTTGCGTTCTATTGGACGTAAATGCGTCGGTGCCATGCTGTTGTAGAATGTTTGATGGGGGGGATCAGTTCTGGCAGTCGGATGGATCAGCCCGGTCACACTGGGTTCGGTGAGTCGTCTTCTTTGCATCTAAGATTGTCTTCTGGGTTTGATTTCAGAGGCTAACTTCACTCCTGCGTCTGCTTGTGTCTTGACCTTGAAAGAGAATACGACGATCCCCTGCATGGCGGGTAGCAAAGAATTGGCTTTCAGCCCAGAGCTGTATATCTTCATTTCCCTTCAGACTGGGGTAAAATGAGAATAGGTGTGCAGCCCGGAGCTTCCTGGGCGAGTCACAAAAGGCTGTTGATAAAGGGAAGCAGTTCTTTGCTTGATCCTGAGGCACAGAACATTATTGAATGGCCATTGTTGCTACAAACCCCTTAAACTACCACTAGAGAGTATACCTTCATTACTATAGAATTTTGCCATTCATCTCAGATTTATTATTTGAGAATAAGAATTAGAGATGAAATGAGATTGAGAATTTTAGTAATTAATTTGAGGTCCCCGATGACGTCATAAGTCACCGAAACGGACTCTAAAGCCATTAGTATTATTATTATTATTAGCGCGACTTGGTGCGCAGGTTGAAGATAAAATCGAGCGTGGTAGTGAAGCAGCTGTATATCGGCGTGGCCTCTAGCGATCAGAGCTACATGCCTCAGAACGTCGTTGTCTACGCCGGGCGCTCCCCCACAGAACTACGCGAAGTGAAAGACGTGCGCATTCCCGCGTGAGCACACCCTTTTAAAACAATTGAAACTTTTTAACTGCTTGATTATTTGTAGAGCGCTGATAACGATAGTCGGTACAGCGTTTATCGTAGTTCTGTTGTTACGCATTGATTTACAAGCTGCCCTGTGCAACAAACTCTAACCATGACCTATCCCTAACCGTAACTCAACCCTAAACCTAACTTGCTGATTTTTAAATAAACGAAAAATAATTCTTGTGCGTGTGAGTGACAGTTGCGCTATACAGGAATGGGCATAGTATGTGCACTGGGCAGCTGCCCTTATAGCCGGTTTCATACATTTAGCTGTAAATAGTTGTTTCATCCATGTTTATTCTTTTTTTTTTCTATTTCTGTTTTTAACAAAAAATTGTGATAGTTATTTCTTCATAATATCTTAAATCAGAGCATTTTGTGTCAGTTTTGTAGCCGTTCTTCTGAATTGCTCTTATTTATTCATTTTTCAATGCAAACGTTTGTTATATCCATTTACTAAATGAGTTATTTATTATGCGTGCCTAGGTGAAAATATCGAAGGTACTAGGTGAAAATATCGAAGGTACTAAAATGAGTTAAGTTTTTTGATGACGATGTCTGGTTTTGCTCTTTTCAGTCATATGACTGGAGATATGCTCATTTTTGAGAACGCAAAGATGTACTACCCATGTGAGCTAAGTCTGAGTGTGTCCATAACAATCAGTTCTGCTCAGAGTCTAATATTGCTGTAGAATTTTTCTTTTAAAATTTTATTTAGAATTTTGGCTTTTTCATTGATCATCGTGATAACAAAAATCCAGATTGACGTTTATTTTGCATTTTTTTTGCTAATGGTGCTTTGTAGATGAAGTGCTACAGCATTATATATGGTGCTTATGGTCTGAGGTATTCTGATCGACCGGTTAGTGTTTACATAGAACTGCCTCGTGAATATGCTTGTTTCTAACCGGAAAAGAATTCTCCCTGTTTTATTTTAATTCATCATTATGTTGGCTGTTTTTGCATTCGTGTTTAATATGAAGTTGATTTATGTTCTAGATTTGCAGATAAACATTCGTCGGTGCCACAACGACGGGTGTGATGTTAGAATTCGAGGCATTAGAGTCATTGGCTACCGGTCTGATCCGCTTTAATGTATTTGATCATTTAAAATGAATTCATTTTGAAATTAATAAACTGCAATATTTAGTATGGATTCTCCCTGCAGCTTCACTCACTCTAGATTGTTCATTAATAAATGACCCAATATTCAACATTGGTGCTGCAGGATTGTGATGCTTTTTATATATATGCATATGTATGTTCAAATTTGATTGAAATGTAAAATATTGTAAAAAAGAATTTACACCATTTTATTGATAAAAATCGATTTTATGGCATTTAATTTTATTTCATTTTATGGCAATTTAATGGCAGGGTTATTATTCTACATTATGGCATATGCTATGTTACATCTTGAACTCTTGCATTGAGTTCTACATTGGGTTGCAGATAGTGTAGGTTTCTACAGGGTGTTCCAGAGAGTGTGACTGTGTTTGTACAGGGTGGTGCAGATAGTGTGACTATGTTACTACAGGGTGGTGCAGGAGCACATGGTGAGCATGTTTGACTCGCTTGCTACATGGTACATTCAGATCCTCGCCTCCACGGCCACGGCCTGTCTGCCCATGTCCGAGTCCCTGCGACAAAACATCCTGCGACACAGCCGGTCAGTTATCTTTATTAGTGTTAGCAATTTTGAGTATAATTATAATTGTTTTCATACCCAAACACAATTAAAACATTTTTTAAGTTGCGTAAATTTGAAAAATTATTTAGAGCTGAGTACGGCTAGAAAACGTTGCATACTCCGCATCCAAATGTGAATGAATGTGCGATGGTCAAATGAGTGATTTTAACAAATGTTTGAGAATTTATTTTAACCCCTAGTCTCATATTTTAGTTAAAATGCGCTTTGCGGCTGTGACTTTGCGACTTTGCTTAGCATGCACTCCAGCCTCCTCCTCGACACGCAGCTAGCCTCGACGAGTCTGTCTGGCATGACGCTATTTTGAAGCGTTTTTCATCATTTTGCTTCACTATAATGCAGCAGAAGCAATAGATATTAAAGAAAGATGTGTTGTAAACAATGTCGAAGCAAGATTTGATTATAGTTAGCGAAAATGTTGAAATTTCTTTGTAAAAATTTGTATAATTAGTTTTTTGAGCTCTCCGAAATTCTCGTGTCACTGAAAATAGACAGTTGTGTTTGACAAAATGTATGTTTTAAAATTCAAAATGACTATTGTTAATATATTTCTTTATATATCATAATACCAGCCTGATGGCGTAGCGGTTTGAAAAATGATGCCCGACTGCAAGCGTTAACACCCAGATAAAGCACGTATTTAATACGCTAGCAGGCCACAATTTTCATGCTGTTCCTTGACCCAGGTCGGCGTTGGCCCACATGCCCCCGCTGTCGCTGGCTCCGGGCAGCGCCGACAAGCCCTCCTGCCTCAGTCCCCAAGTCCTGATCGAGATAGACGCCTTCCTGCACAGCATTGCCACCGTGTGAGTAGTTGACACCCAAAAAAAGCGAGCAGTTATAAGACCTGACATAAAGCGAGCGATATTTTGAGCATTTGCCACCCACATAAAGAGAGAAAATGATTTAAATGTGATTTTTTTTGTAGTTTTGGGACCCTGTGATACCACTAAGACTATATACGGTCCGGTTCTGTGCCGGGGATCCCGCGCAGAATCTCTCCTCCTTGTTTGGTCGCCTTTTACGACTTGCCTGGGAAGCTCTGGGCTCGAAGCCAATTCTTTGTTCGCTGGCCTGCAGGGGGCAGAAATTTTTAGATCAGATGCTGCTATTAAGAGAACATTGATTTATGTCAACAGTCAAACACACCCAAATAAAACAAGGCATTCGATTTAAAACTAGATTTATTTCATTACATTATGTGTTAGCGAAATGACACGAACCTATTTTATTTTGTAAAAATTTAGTGCGGTTGCCTGGCCTAGTTCAAATTTTTGCAGATTATCGAAGATCAGAATTAGATCTATCGGATCGCGTGATGTTTTATTTCGGTTCAAATTCCAGCGAGCTATACTATTTTGTTATAACGTTAATCCAAGTTTTGAACCAAAATGAGAGAAATTACTATCGTTGTCGGATATTGTAATGATGATGTGCTGTGTACAGAGGGCCTAATGGTGAGATGTCGAGGGAAGGCTTGCATATTCTGTTAGCTTTCCACATGGCGCAGGGTCACGTCGTTGGCATGCTCAGATCGCTACGGTATCTCAGAGGTGCGTCACAGTGCCTTCTCAACTCGTTTTTGTCCCAACCCTAAACGTCGCCTTATCCCCTATCAATTCGTTATTTTCTCAACCCTAATCTTAGCCTCGTCTTCTCTCCCATTTTCTTTTTTTCCTCAACCCTAATTCTAATCGTGACCCTAACTCTTCTTAATCGAACAGAGACCCCCTGCTAGCTGGGGACCAAATAATTGGCTTGCAGCTCAGAGATCCTTAAGCGAGTCGTAAAAATGTGACTAAAGAAGGGGGAGCGGTTTGTGCGTACCTCTCCGCACAGAACTGGACTGTTACAGTCTTCGTTAATACACGCAGTCCTTAAATTTCCAACCCTTCTTAATCTATTCTCGAGTAGAATGAGAAGGCCTTTTAGTTTATAGATTGTGTTGATAAATAGTGTGCAAATTAAGATCGCTGCAGATGTGTGTTATGATAGAGAACAAAGTTGAAGATCTAGACGCGCATTCACTCCTCGACTCAGTCGACACAGTGCGCGACTCGTTTTGGAAAAAAAATGGTGTGCATTTATTAATATTTATTTACTTGCGTCCATTTATAGATTTTTGGAACTTTTATCAAGTATAAGATATAGTTCTGTATTACATCACTGTTAATTAGCTTATGATGACCCCGTCCTGCTTTTAGGCCCTATTATACTGCAGTGCTTATAGAGATTTAGTAACATTTTTGATCTTAAAATGAGCCAATCGAGTTATTTACTGTAATTTTATTACTGCATTGTGCATTATTATGCATTAGTACGCATTATTTGTGTTTCTGTATGGTTTCCTCCAGCTGCGCTCATATGCAACGAATGCAATTTACGCAGCCAGAAGGTGGGCTAGGTTCAGAAGCCTGCGCGGCCTTCTCTTCTTGCCTCCCATCTCTTAAAGGACGTCTTCTGCCTACGATTATATTATGTTATGCATTATTTGTACAATCATTAACCGTTAATCACCCAAATTGGTACAACTTTAAAAAGGTGTGTATTTGCCAGCATTATTGTGGTGTCGCGTAGGCGCGCAGCTGCACTTGGAGTTGGTGGACACGGATGGCGGACAATACGATGACACTTCAGGACCCGCTAATGTTCTCTCGTCCAACGTTCTATCCACACAACGTAAACAAAATTTAAAATTTGAACGATAAATTTGGACGCCGTATATAACGATATTATATTAACTTTTTTCAAGTGTGCAATGTGCGTGTATTGATTTTGTTATGTTTAGCATTTAAATGTAGTATAATATTATTTGTTCGTTTTGATTTTGTTGATATATTGCTATGTTGGACACCTTTAAATAGTTGTGGTTTAGTTAGGATGACCATACGCGTCGTTGTTTAGCGTTTACTATGTAGAGTCCTATTGAGTATTCACTTCGGTCAAATTTATCTAAGGTTTACAGTTGAGGCCAGATTTGGGTTTGGTTATGATTAGGATTTGAGCCATATGGTTTCGTTAGGGATTGATTCTGGGCCTAGTTCTGAATTTATCAAGATCAGTGGGATCAGAATGTAATGTGACCAGAGTGTAATGTGACCACTGACCAGAGTGTAATGTGACCAGAGTGAATGCGAATTATTTGCAGCGTATGTCACGGAGGACGGACGATCTCAGGTGAACATCATCTTCAAGGGATCCTTTCCTCTCCAGCTCACTAAACTGCGCATCAAGGTGGGAGCAGAGTTCAGTTTTGTCCTTATGAAACGGAGTAGTAGTGATACGCCTGCACGCTATAAAACAGGTGTAGTGTTTTGTTGCAAGCTTTCAAAAATAGCTTTGACTATCGATTTTGGTGCGTAATGCTATGCTTCTTCATTTCAAATTAAGAATACAAGTTGCCAAGAAATCTTTTTTGGGAATACTATGACTATTAAGCTGAGCCCTGGATTGAAGTTTTAGCAAGTTTATCACGGACTTCATTCATGAATAATTTCAAGATTATTTGTTGAACGCCATTGTGTTATCATTCGGTTTGCGCATGGCAGTGCGAAATTTTAAATACCAAACGTTACGATTTTCTGAGGATTTGCTTGTAAACGTTTTAAGACTAAGATTTTTCTAAGATGCTGTCGTGAATCAGGCTTCAGGTATTTTATCTTGTCATCATCAGAAATTTAGTAATTTTATTATGTATGTGTCAAATTTTGAGTTATAAATCTAGTCAAAATTGAGTACTAGTCAAAAAATCTGCGGCTAAGAAGTTTTTGGTTGGATGTACATGATTATTTTGCTGAATTGAGCTCTATACGTGTATAGAAGTGATGTTGTGTATTTTTCGTTATTCGCCACTGTTTTGTAGGTCGACAAGGGTACCAAGGGTCCCAAGTGTGGCATGGTATTTGTTTACGATCTTGTGTAAGTGAAACTTTTTTGGACATCTTGAAATTTTTTGATAACAGCAAAATTAGCGTTCATCCCAATACGACATTTAGCATCTTTCTTTTGCGGTTCTAAAATTTTATGCAATTACTTTTAATATTATCTTGTTGATACTTTGGAACACCACTATTTACCGGTATATGTTAAGAGAGTTGCTGATGTTTTTTAGGCCAATTTAAATGTAGAATATCATAGAAATAGGCCTAATGCGTTTTGACAGGTTGCATATTCAGGTTTCATTAAAAAAAAGAATGAAATCTTTTTTTTTAGGACAAACTTGACAATGTACACTATCCAAATGAACGTCAGTCAAAAGCAAAATTATCTAAAATACAAGGCCTATATAGAACTTTATTCGCCACAAAGGCAGTAGAAAACATACAGTGTATAACAATATCGCAGTGTACAGAATCCATG
>JAQIWG010009716.1:0-10436 GCA_034695025.1 Chamaedrilus cognettii
CGATGTTTTTCCATCTCCGTTTGCATGACATATTCTTGGTGCGTTAAAAGTGCAATATACATACATACACACATACACTAAACTAACCTGCGATTTTTGTGCTCGTTATAAGTTTACTAAAAGACCAAAAGTGCTTTTTTTCTATCATTGATAATGGGTCTGAAATAAACTCAAATTTTTAAAAACAAACCCCCTAAAAGCAGCATAGAAGTAACCAATGCTTTAAAAGCCGCTTAATGTATGCTGCACTTCATCCGCATCCTACGATTCATGCAAATAACGCATTTCCCCCCTCGATTTGCATGATATTGTTCGTGTGTTGCAAGTATGTACAATAATACGTACAATACGTACAAGCGTATTCTTGTCGATAATCAATTTAGTTTTAGACAAAATCGTTCAACATACACGGCTATTATGGAAATGTTTGATAAAATCAGTACCGCTATTGACAATGGTGAATTTGCAATTGGTACTGGGACCTATTCTATTTATTCTTTATATGAATTATATCATTGACTGCTCTGATATCTTACAGTTAATATTATTTGCGGATGACACAAATATTCTTTATAGTCATAGTGATAGTGATGAATTTGAAATAATTGTCAATGAAGAACTTGGTAAATTATCAATTTAAAGGTTTAAAGCCAATAAATTATCTTTAAATGCGTTAAAAACTAACTTCATACTATTTGGCAGTAAAAAGCGATCGATAGATGTTAAGCAGTTTAATTTTAAATTGGATGGCAATATTTTAGAGCGCACCGATTGTACTAAATTTCTTGAGAGTTTACTTTGATGAAAGATTGAACTGGCATCAGCACCTTTCTCATATTACAAGTAAAATTTCTAAAGGCCTAGGTCTTATTAGTCCTGTTAGAAATATGTTACCACTGACTGTTGTATACGCTCAGTGGCTAAAGTGTAAAAGGAAGGGCCCCTGGACCTCAAAGAGTGATGGTCCCCCTAAGTTTGTTTGGGGCCCCCTTCTGTATACGCGGCGGAAAGACACCTCGAGGGCGCGAAGCGCCCTAGAAGTGAGTTGCCGAAGGCAACGAAAGGGGGTGGGGTATGGGTAGGGGGATGTGGCTCCATTCCCATAATAGGAAGGGGTCTTTTAAAAAAAAATACGACTTGAAAACACTATCATTTCATACAAACTAAAAGATGTGGCCCCCTTCCCATAATGGGGAGGGGTCTGTTGACGATGTTCTATGCCTCCCCTTCATCTGGGGAGGGGCCCAGCCCCTCCTGTTTTTTGAGGAAACTAAGCTTAGCATAATGCTATCCCACTCCCCCCCCAGCTCTGACAAAATGAAACATTATGCCTCCCCTGCTCTCTGTAAATTAAACCTCTGGCCCCCCCCCCATACAGTGATCAAATGAAGTCTTTGACCCCCTTGCTTGCCCTTGATCGATACATGCAGGGACCCAGAAAACAACCTGCAATGATCGACTGTATAAGAGCAGCTTCAATTTTTTTGTTGTATCACATCCTCCCTGCCCCCCCCCCCCCGTCGTGAGATTCATCACAGGGGAAAGGTGAAAGGTGCAAGTGTGAACAGGGACCCAGGACCCCAGAAATATGTTTGCCCTCCCCCTGCTCAAATTCTTGCCCCCACCCGCTGACTAAGCCTACTGACATGAGAATAACGGAGCTGATCTCGGGTCCGCTTCAAATGCACCCTTTTCCCAAGATTATGGCGCTCAGTGAAAAGGAATGCTAACTGAGCAATTTAATTTCACTTAAAACTCACAAACTGCTGTAAAACATAAAATTTTTGCTGCATGTTATTTTTGCGGTTTTGCCTCTCAGAAATTTCGCTGCACGGAATTTTCACATTTCTGAGGACTTCCCTTTTTAATAGCTTCTGCAGCTTTATATTTGCTGCGTGTAATTTTCGCGAGTTTTTCCGATCTGCTAAATTTGCAAAAATTACGTGCACGCAAAAATTGAATGTTTTACAGTACATGTAGGCCTACATAAAAGTCGTATGGCCTCAAGAAGAGCGCACCACGACTTCTGTAATAATTATCCCAAACGACAATATGCACAGATTCACATCTAAAAACATCCAAAATCCAGAAGTAGCCAAGGCATCCAAAAAATATGCGCAAGAAGCATGAATAAATTCCGTTAACTTAATTAACAAAATGAAGCATAATGAAAAATAGATATCGTATAAAGCGGTTTACATAATGAAACATAATGTGCATGAAACATAATGTAATGTTCACTGTTTCCATCAGAGCTTTACTTTTAGAATTTTAAGTCAAATATTATATTTGTATTCAATGCTCGATTATTAACCAATTGTTCTGTTCTGAAAACTTTATTCTATCCAACAACTTGTGATTTAAACCAGTTAGTAGGCCTACGCACAGTATAAAAACGAAAAGTACATGCACAAACAAAGAATATAAATTGAGATAAAACAATCGAAAGGCAATAGAGAAATTTGCTGCTAGAAATTAAGAAACAAATGACAATAAATTTAATTCATTTAGTGATTTGTGCACCAATTGTGCAAAATTTTTCGGGTGAAAGTATTCATCCAATAATTTTTTTTATCGTGTATCAAAAAATTTTCATGCGTTTATAGCAAAGCTTCTGGTATTATAGTAAGCCTTGAGGAGCATAGCAGTGTTCAAAGCCGTATTTGACTTTAACATGGATCGTTGTCGGATAAATACACTTATGGCATAGGAGGCAGAATTAATGTCATATCACCGCATAATCATCAAAACAGCAAACTATACTTAATATAAGAAGATTGAAAGCGGCAACAGAAACATTTAGCAATATGTATGGTGCATTATTACGAGTTGTAAGCAAAGAGATTTTTTAACCAGAAAATTTTGATTAAATTTATCTCGCAGCATTATGTCACATAAACAAACCAAAAAACAAAAATGTATAAATAAATGTTAAATCTGCGCTCAGTTAGAATTCATGACAGCAAAATATGGCAACAGAAGTGAACTTATGTACAAACGAAGCTATTTATATCCACATATCAGTGCGCTCTTTCATTGTCCACACGGCATTGAAAGTTCACTGAACAAATGATGGCAGACCAATGTGGAGTCAAAGCAGTCGACTGCTGCGGAGTCGAGCCCGAAACATAAAAAAACCAAACAATTTGAAGTTTGCTAATGCTCAGTTGCATGAAAGCTCTCCGATCAAGATCGAGTGATCAAGTTACAAATCTGCTGATCAGGCTCAGCGTCAGTGAACCATGATTGGATCTTGATTTTGCGATGGTTCACTAATGCGCTCATGCAACTGAGCCTCATAAATTTGAGGTAGTAATTTAATGTAGGCCTAACATCGGTCAATAAACGAAGATCAGTGGCGTTACGTGCCATATGGGCCAGGTCGGGCCCTGCCTGATGACCCCGAGCTCTAGAATTTACCGGCCCAACCTTGAATTTATACCGATTCGAATTATGGCTTGTAGAAATGGTTCCTGGTGTGCTAGAGAGCCTTTTGGAAACAATTTAGTTTTTACCCTCTTCCCTCTCCCGGTCGTGAACTGTGCGTGAGTGGGGAAAAAGTCAGCTAAGTCTCAGTCAGGCCCTGACTGCCCCCTAATAAGGGCAAGGAGACTTTTCCTCTGTCCAAAAATCGCGACCCCCCCCCAGTCGCGATTTTGGACAGAGGAAAAAAGTCTCCTTAAGTAGTGTCTTCTCAGCTCTCCTGCGAATGAGTTTTAGGATCACGCGACGCCACTGCCCTGTTGGCCTAGCCCGAACTTTGAATCCAGCCACGCTATGCCACTGATGAACTTCAATTTCAATTTCACTACTGTGCTCCACCCTAATGGATAATTATTAGGAGGGAAGAAGAATTTAAACCACCTTTGCCAAGGGTGCACGAAGTGACTAAAAACCTTTGCGCAGCCGGGATTCGAACCGACGTGTTGTCGAGCCCATAATTCGAGACCAAGACCACTCTGCAACAACGCTTCGTCAACTATCATTTCACACTTTGCTTCAAAAACGTCGCTGCTGCGCCGGCTTTTCCAATATCCAGGCGCCGCTGTCGAGAACTTTTTGTTTGGGAACGCTGTTGAGCCTAGACGTACTGTTCATCGCTCTCGGGGTGCTCGGACTCAAGTCCTGGGTGCTGCCCCGCCGACCGGCGTCCATCCCCGGGTGGAGGGACATGCTGCGTGACGTCAGCTGCTCCTGAGACAGGTACCTCCTCATCCCCTGCACAAGAAGAGAAGAAGATAAGCCCATCACGTAACTTGCCACTGTAATCAGTAATGCTCATAGTGTGGGAGCTCGTCCCCGAAGTGGCGTTTGAGCTGGGAAAGAATCTTTTTTCCGTTGTCTAGTAGACCACCGAGTTAGAACGATTGCGAGAAGGACATTTTAAAATATGTTTTAAATTATATACGTCAACATTCTGCATAAATGAGCAGATAGTACATGCCATATCGATTCAAAATACAACTATCAGTTACATGAGCATAAAAGCTATTGTAGGGTATTAAACTACTGCTATATTGGTGCCTCTATGAAATCATATACATAAAATCAGCAAAAACGTCTCATTATCGTCACCATCACAAAAATGGGCACCGCGTGCACAAATGTAAAATCCAACTTATTGATCAAACAGCTAATTTTTACGACACATACGGTACTTCAAGATCATTCGTCGTCATTCATCAAAATGATGCAGTCAATTAATAAAATCTTGAACAAAGCATTCACAAATACTTTGCAAAGAAAACCCACACAATGTGGCTTAGTAGGTCAAAAATTATTAAATAATGTAAAAGAGACCAAATTAAAATTATTTTACACAAATTTCTGAAAACATACGGTCATTGTCAAAGTATTAGATATTTTAAACAAACTATCAATTATAAAGCTAAACATTATACTAAGCTAATGTACCTCCGGTAGCATCATATGATCGAAATATAAAAAATTGAAACAAAGATTCTGGCAAATGAAAAGAAACTATTCACCAAAAGCAGCCATGAAAGCGGTGCCGTAATTACCAGCCAATACCAAGTATACCAGCCAACGAGACTAAAGGAACTAAGAAGCCAAAGTTTAAAACTTAGCGCAAACACTATTCATGTTGACGGTGCTGATGAAGATGATTTTAACTTTAACTAGCCTATCCAAGCAATGGCAATTGATTTCGACATAAACTAACTATTCACGGAATCAGTTAGTAGGCTAAATAATGACAATCAACATTCTAAAAATGAGCCACCCCGCCAGAAATAATATTTTTAAATGAAAAAAACTATTTCTAGATCAATAAATCAATAAAAATTTATAGCATGCAAAATTAATAGTTACGCAATGCCGCATTTATGCCTAAATTTTAACCGTTTGTGGATTGTGCACCCTCTCCCGTTATCAATTCACGCGTAGTTGTCAATTTTGTAACTCTAAGATTCTGAACAATCGCACTCGCTGCCGACGCAAGTGATTTGTTTTCTTCTCTCACCTAAATATAACCTGGGCCATGCCTCAGTATGTTTCTATTGTTTCACAAACCATGGGTCAAAGTATTGGCGTTCCTTCCGATCACGCATTAAAATGGGAAAATTTGGATGCACCAGCGTCGATCGAGGAGATAAGTTTCAAATTTTCACGCGTCTCAAACACAGGCGAAATTTTCCCATACTAATGCCTGATCGAAAGGATCGTTAAAATATTTCTAAATAAGATTTAAAATTTTTAAAATTTTGAAGGTTCTGTTTTGAAGGGCATCCGGCCATAAAAACCCAGCTTCTGCAGTTCTCACAAGGGCGCAAGCATCTAAACTGTGTAAAAGCATGGACATTAACAGTCTAGTCAAAAAAAGGCGGTCAGTATAGATTAACTACAGCTACAAAGTGGGCTACATCGGCTGAAGAAATATGAAGTATTGCTATATAATTACATTATATATTTTCCATAGAATTACAAAGACATGGAAGGTCCTTGACGACGTCTTATGACGCCGAAATGGGTTGTAAAACAATAATATCACTATCAAATTATGACTATTAGATGCAATCATTTAAAGTTTAAATCATCCCTAGAATGCTTAGGCCTACACCTAACCCCACATCACATAGAACATGCATTATACCTGACTGGCTGAAGGCTTCCAAGCTCCTTTGCTGCAATCACGACTAGTTGATTTTAACCCGAACGCGTCACTCACCGAAGCTTCATCACGAAACTTTGCAATTGCTGCGTATCTGCTAGTTCTCACAGTCTTCCCACCATTACTGGAATCTTCTTCAGTGTGCGTATTCAAGCCATCAGCATCCTCGCTTGCCAGCGAAAAACAAGACGCCGAGGAACTGTTAAGAAAATCCATAGATTTGGATCTTTCGCGCAACAGATTCTGGTTGCTTTTCGGTGTACCCAATGTGATTGATAAAGCTGAACTATCAGAATCGTCTTTATATTCTGCGCGCTGATAAGGGGTTCTACCCCTTTGTCTATTCGTACAATTTTCCTGATCATTCGGTAATGCAGTTCCACTGCAAGAATCCGGCATCGCTTCAGAATACTTGTTTAAATTTATTTCAGCTTGACTACCTCCTACTGAATACCCATCCTTATTAATTTCATTGTCAAGTCTTGAAAGTAGGTAAGAATCAGAAACGTTTGGAAGCCGTTGTGTTGATAGGTATGCACTACCATTCAGCAGGTCTTTTTGATTTTTGCTTGCATCTTTTTCTGCAATGCAGCGATTACCGGCTACAGGAACATTACAATTATTAGGCCTACTTTTCTGTGTACATACATCTTCATCCAGAGGCAATTTTACCGCTTCGGAGTCAGTCAAATAAAAGTAATCAATCGTATCTATCAAAGGCTTTTCTGAATTTTCATCCGAATCCCTGCAATTCAAACCCATGCGATCCACATTTTCCACCGTTTCTCTTGCTTCTTCCCTATCAGAGTAAGGTGGTGATGAAATGGGAACTGAAATCACTTCGGAATCCGTTAAACAGTAGTATTCTAAAGTATCTATCATTGGTCGATCCACACTGTCTACAAAAGCATCTTCATTCGCACATTTGCCATCTGGTTCTTCAGAAAATACTTTGTTTTTTGTCAGCATCTCATTTACAAACGTCGATTGAGAGCTAGGAGTCAATCCTCTTACAACAGGAATTGGTTGATTTGAATCGGGTGTCGAGTGTTTCGTTGACGATGAGGTCCTTTGGTGTTCGTAGAGATCTGGAGAGCGTTTGGTTGACTTACTTGCTGCTGCAAAACAGAGTTCACACTTAAATTGATGTCAAAATGGCAACTTCAAGCTGACTGTATCTGCCTGTATAAATGGTAGCATTGCGGTCATAACGTGAACAATTAAAAAGTTGTCATTATACTCCCACGTTAGACAATGCATGAGAAATAAGGTTAGGTTAAATTACCACACCAAAATAAATAAAGCCCAAATGAATTCTAAATCCCAGTCCAAAAATAATGAACTACAAATGCAGTACAAATTTTACACTATATCTTGACAATTATATCGATACTCCAGCGAAATATTCAGAGCAGGCTTATCTGGAATTGGGATAATTATAAGAAAATTTTGTGAGATGTAGCGATGTAGGCCAGCTTGGCAAGAAAATATGCTGGTCGCATTCGCTTATCAGATTAAAAAAATTCTTGTTTGACACAAATTTTCTACCCTTGTTAAATAACACAGGTAAAGAAATACCTGAAATTAATTAAATATTTTATCGCCTAAAGTATACATATCATGGACTCTGAAAATATCTATTATATCTTCGATTAATCAATGGCTTAATATTACATGATCCCCAATTATAAAAATCCGGGGGCCTCATTTACGTATATTTCTTAAGATTTTCTGAAATCTTATCCTAACTGAAATTTAAAACAAATAAAATTCAATCGCCGACCGCCGTGACGTCATCATTTGGTTCGCGCGCGACCGTGCGAAGTTTCCAATAAAAAAGATAAGATTTGCCAAAGATTCTCTTAAGACAATCTTATGACTAAGATTGTCGTAAGATATCTACTTGAATGAGCTCCCAGGCTTTTCATCTCGCTTAAAGTTGAAAAATTGTTGAAATATTCTCAACAATTTTTTGTAAAGAAATTTTTTTTGTGTACATGTATTGATGTCGACTTCAAGAACAATTTCCACAACTATTTCTTTCAAAGGCACGAAGAATATTCTTGACTAAATATAATGACTTAATCATTTCATTAACAAACATGCTTTAGTTGTATGTTTTGAAGCCAATATATTTATTGCATATTACAGTATAACAAACCAAGCATCCCAATTGAATGAACTACACCAAGCCCAAATGTTAAAGCATAATAAATCAATAAAAGAAATCGAGCTGCTTAAAGTAGTCAAATCAGCTTCAAACCTCAAGTACATTTAACATATTATACTCAATTAAACAATGAAAACATAATAATAAATGACCAATTAACCCTTTGTGTGAAGTGAACTTATAACATTTAACTTAATATCACCTCAAGTAGTCACCTCAAATCACTCCGCCCAAACTGACTACTTAGCATAGATGATAAGATTACCATACGACATAATTATAACTGCCAGATGATAAATAAATACATTGAAAGCATAACATCCCCTGCTCCAATGTTTATACAGATCGCACAGAATGATAGCAGCAGTATGTCTCTGAATACAAAAGATAAGAAATGTTCATAATTATTTTAGATTAAAATTCTAAAATAATCTAACTACAATACTTGTTTAACAAGCAGGAGCAAAGCTGCGGCAGGAAAGTGTGGTGATGACACTGAATGTGCTACAGAAGTCAACTTCTTCTATACTAAACTTGCAAACTACATGACTACTGTAAAACATGAAGTTTTAGCACGCACGTCGAATTGTCAAATTACGCGAATCCGTAAAACTCGCGAAAATGACATGCACCAAAAGAAAGCTGCAGAAGCTCCACGGCAGTCCTCAAAACGTGAATATTACGTGCAAATCAATTTCTGTGAGGCAAAACCCACCCCCCCAAAAAACATGCAGCAAAAATTGCATGTTATACAGTATCACGATGCCTAATCCAAAAAGTACACGGTGATCCAAAAAAATCGCTACCTACGCCTTCAGTCACAATAGCGCATGCATCTTAAGGCGTTTCTGGATGCATCAAGAACCACTCTGAAATTCAAATGCTCTTTGTATGCATTGATCAAATTTTTTGGACTCTTTGGAAGAAATATAAAAACAATTTAATGTAAATATATTCTTACCGGAAATTTACAGATCTTGTGTCAAAATATATCAGCTACAATCCCCGCCAAGGTGACGCAAAAATACAGAATTATCACGAAACGTGCTAGATGGTCAATTTTTTTGGTGCACCCTGTTTATATAAAAAAGCATCGACCTAATCATGGCAATACATTTGAAGCAACAGCTACAACTTAAACCATAAAGCCAAGGGAACTTAGCGCTAACATTCCACATTCCACATACCTCCAGACACCAACATGTTGTATTCCTGCGACTCGGAAGTGTTAAGGCCGAGAAATTCAAGCTTTCTCCTCATCTGTTCCTCTCGCGGATCAACCAATGGGCTGGCAGCATTGTTGCCGCTCATCTGTGATTGGCTGGCACCGTGAGCGGAAGTAGGGAATGTATCAAAGTCAAGTTCAGGCGGAGGACATGACGGGAGGGGGGGTGGTTCATCGGGAACCTCCAATTTTTTCGCTTCTACAATTCTTTCGACCTGTGCATGCAAAAATACAAAATGAAACACTCTTCAACAGTGCGTATAATTACACCACCATATTAATCGTAATATAGTGGATCCAACACCAGCGACCATCAGCTGGTGCAATGAGGCTCTAGTCAGGACAGTTTTTTTAAACGAATGTTTACCGGGGGGCATTTTATAGGATAGGGGCACTTTTATGGGTAAATATCTCAAAAAGTGCATTAGCCTACTTGATCGGGCTTACAGCTGCTGTATATAATACTTGCACATCGCAAATGGACTCTACCTGAATTTAGTAGCGATCAGTTTAATGGACAATAATATTTCTCAAATTTTAAAAATGCGGACTGTAGCGCAAATACACCAAATCAACGTAACATGTGCTAAAATATGGCAAAAAGTGGGAGTCAAAAAGCGAAGGGCTGGGGAGCAATTCATGAAGGCTGAGGGGGGTGGCTATTTGCCCCCCACTTTATATGGTAAAAAATGCCCTGATTATTAAAAAAAATACAATCATTTAATAAACGGCCACTTCATTTGCGCTCAATGTACAATTTAAACAATTTTTGATCAAAAGTTGTTGGCAGCAACTTCATGGGTGCTATATGACAACACATAAATAGATAAACGATATACAGTACTGGCCAAAAGTATAGGGACAGCAAGAAAATAACAATAAAACTGATTTTTTATTCACAAACAACATGT
>JAQIWG010009717.1:0-10435 GCA_034695025.1 Chamaedrilus cognettii
CCCCCCCCCCCCCCCCCCCCCCCCCCCCCCCCCCCCCCCCCCCCCCCCCCCCCCCCGGGGCCGCTCGAATTTGATCAAGTCAATCAAGGTACGATTATTAGGAGACGTATGATCACGTATCCATATTGTCCGAGCATCGGGAGGGTTGACAAACTTTTCTAGTAGTATTAGTATACGATGTAATCAACAGAAAATATCAGGGGTTTGGGGAGGATCAAACTCGAACCCATGATGCTTTTTTTATCAAGGTGGGAGGGGGGGGTGAAATTGTTAGTGGCGAGCCCCCCTTTGATTAGATTGCTGGATTTTCATCTCGATCACCGTCCTGTGATCTTTCACTGTGAATAATTGGCTAGTCCCGTTGCACTGTGAATTAATTGTTAGTAACTAGATATCTGCTGTAACTTTCGATGCCTTATGTTTTATTCATTCAGCATCATCCTGCAGTTTGCAGCTTGCGAGAATGAGTTGTCTTTCAGTTGATGCAGATTTTCCATTCAGTCCACAGTACATTCCTCGACAGGCCAACTCTCATTAATAAAGTTAATTTAGGAATGGTGGTTTGTTTTTGAGACGTTAGCAGTAACGGCAGGGCTTGATCTGCCAGGCGCCAAACTCGCAAAAAAAGAATTTTTTGAGCAGTTGGCAATTTTTTTTCCATTTCGCGAAAGCCCTTGGCGAATTTTTTATTCATACTTCGTTCTTAGAAGCTCAATAACTGAATCGATGGTGATGCAAGGAACAACAAATTTCATATATTTCAGTGCACCCAAGAGGAACAAATGTGTAGCATATTTGGCGAAAAAAGTATGGCCTGGCGAAAAAAGTATGGCCTGGCAAAAAAAAGTATTTTGGCGATTTTTTGGCGAATTTTTTCAAGACCCAGATTAGGCCCAAGTAACGGTAACAAAAATTACTTCTCGACCCAACCGTATCGAGTAAAATAGATCTGAGATCTAATTTACGCGATACGGTTGAATCGGGACGTAATTTTTGTTCTCGTGCAATTTAAACCCAACAACTCGTGATTGAGCAACAGCACTGGTCCTTAACCCCTAGTCGGATATTTTAGTTAAAATGCACTTTGCGACTTTGCGACTACGACTTTGCGACATAGACTGTGCGGCTTTGCGACTTGCGACTTTGCAACTGCAACTTTGCTTAGCAAAGCATCTACTCCAGCCTGAATGAATAATGCATGATATACATGCAACACTATAGTGTGCAAATGACCACTGTGTTCATTGCGCTCCAAGGCACCCATGCCAACCAAAAAACAAATATTTTTCCGCGGCCCGCAGAACATGTTCCTTTCTAATGACCCCATAGCCTATTGATAGTGTGTCTAGCGCTTGCTTATTAATTATTTCTTGCGGCGTTGTAATGCCATCAACAAAGATCAGGAGCGGATTCATTCGTTGATGGGGGGGGGGGGATGAATATCTAAAGCTTTATGTCTCCTACATTTTAACCCGAAACGAACTCACAAGCGGGGGGGGGGGTGCTGACAGAAGTCGATTGATCCAACTCTATCAAAAATCATGTTTCCAGACCATCCTTCTTTTATATTTGACTTCGTATATTGACACACTAGCAACACGTTTTTACACCGCTCATTGTTATATCTGAATAATTTAATGTTTTTGTTTTATCAAAAAGTGTCTTTGTACCAAAAAATTATGCTGGTGGGGGGGGTGATGCATCCCCCCCATCCCCCCCCTTGGATCCGTCCTTGAGGAAGATCGGGGAGTCTCATACATCATGGGCAGACTGCTGCGGTCAGCGCCTGCCTGGAATGCCTTGGCTCTCGCGCGCATGCAGCTGGTATGAGGGGAGGGCTGGGGAGCAGGGGGCAAATGCCCCCTCCCAAGAAAAAGATGAGAAGCGATGAAATGCCCGCAAGAAAAATAGGACCTTGCCCCAAGAAAAAATCAGCTAGCAGGGGGACCAAATCCCCCCCATAATTCAAAGCTGCAGCATTTAAGATTGTAGTGGTTACAATAGCATCAAACGTGAGCGCATGCGCTGATAAGAATGGCTTCGATAATTTCTGGCAGCACCTCCTTCCTCCCCCCCACGGTCGTGAGTAGCCTACTGGACGGAAGAGAAAAAGTATCGTAATATTGGAGCGGATGAAATTTGTTTGCTCCGTAAGGAAATAGAAGCAAAAATTTTGATTACAAAAATAACATTTTGCTCCCCTCCCCCAACAGCCAAACCTTGCTGGCGCCCCCGGTTCATGCGGGCAGCGCCGTCGTGCGCAAGCCACAACCTTGCATGATTTATGGGAGCCGAGCGCCGTGTTGAAAGTGATCCGCAAGCAGGATCCTATAGTAGTTAGTATGGTGGACGTTTAAAATTCATTATACTATCAAGAATAGCCTTGAATGGCCATTATCAATGACAGTTAAGAATGGCCTTGAAAATTTCTATCAGCAGCCCTTCCCCCCCCCCCTCGCGAGTTAGACCGGAGAGAAAAAGTCAATGTTTCAACAGGGCGCAAGAAAATGAAGGTGAACTGGAAAAACTCTGAGAAAGCAGAGTCGAACTCGGCGGCGCCATCCACTGAAAGTCACCCCAAGTTAGTTCCAATCGAAACTATACTCGTGCCGATTATTATAGATACAATGTAGAAAATTTTGATTACATAGTGAGACTAGAAAGACAAGGCAATTTGGATTGAGTAAAATCTATGAAAATATGAAATGAATGCAGCATCTGTACACATGTATAATTCATTTAATGTACCAGTACGCGTTAAACTTGCGTAATTTGCCCGAATTCGAGAGAAGGCTAGACAAGTTGCAATTTCCATGTGTCTACATGTACAACGCATGTGTTCGCATAGATTGAAAGGACAGAAATCAAACTTACTGATTGACGTTGTGAAATATTTCAAATATTTTGAGGTAGGTTAGCGAATTTTTTAGAAGTAGTAGCTTGCAATATTTCACTCCTACACTATTTCAACGTTGATATCAAATGGACATTTTTTCAGTGGCTGCCAGCCTGAGACCGTGTAAACTGAATTTACTGCTTTGTTATCAATGAGTCGATGGCATAAAGGAGGTCCCAAGGATCCTATGGCGTGATTTCCGGACATTAAGGATTCCGGTCAAATTAAGACAATCTACTTTCCGATGTTATATTTGGAAGCACTCCCTTCGTACAATAATCAGGAATGAGGTCCACGGAGGAAAACATTGATTTCAGTAGCGTAAAAGCGACTGATTTTGATATATTGAAGTAATTGTTATTTAGTAAAATTCTACAGTGGAAGTTACCTCCTGCAGACCGGGAACAAAGAATTGGCTTGCAGCCCAAAGCTTGAGTTTGAAAGTTTGACGTTTGCTAGTATTCCGTTTGAAGCCTGTGCTTCGTTGTCTCGTAATTTTACTCGTAATAAATGGCCGAGAAATGGTAGCCCGAGATGTGATATGGAAAATTCGAATTAAAAATATCAGAAGCTTAAAGTGCCCGCACACCTTTCAGTCAAAACGAAAGGAAGCTTTGTGGTTAGTCCGTGTAGATTACTATAGAACTCGTCGAGCCGCCGACTGATGCGGTTGCTTGTCTTGGCGCGCAGACCTGACGTCATGATCCTTAACAACGAATGCTGCATGCATTCTTTTTCTTAAGGTCACAGTGACCTTAACGACGGCGACTGGCGTTCGTTTGACCGAATGCGCGAGCACACAGCGCTACCGTGTCTATTCTCTCAAACAAACGACGGTGAACTTCTTTCGTTTTGACCGAAAGGTGTGCGTGCACTATTAGACGCTTGCAGATAACATAGCTAATAGCTATTTTGCATGCACCATTGCGCAAGTCATGACATCATGGTTGTGTTTTTTTTGCAGTTGAGAGGATTTGAGACAGTTTCCACTATGAATAAATTTTCAGCAATCGGACAAGGTCTTCCACTGGCCGTGGTCTTAATTCTAGCAACAATCGACTTCGCAGAGACTAAAGGTATTTCCACGTTTCTTAATCCTGATTAGATTGCAGCTTTAATGAACTATTCTACTTAAATCACATAACCTAATCAGATAGCTACTCACTTAAATTAGTTACAGCACATCTCGCAGCGGATTTAGAGCCATCTTGCGGAAACGCGACCGTGACGCGCGTCATGCGAGAAGGCGGCGCTTACGGGAGCACTCGTGCGCTTGCATCACATCTTTCAGTAACTGTTGTCCTTCTATTAACTGTCGACATGTACATGGCAAATAGCTATAATCTATAACCATTGCCGGAAGACAGCGTCGCTGAAAACTCAAAAACCATACCTTGCATTTTGCATCTTACAATTCATTGTGAATGGATTGTTTCCGGGATGAGGACTCGTAAGATGTGATGTAACTGCACCTTGTCCTTAATGAACTAACTATGATCTAACAGTCGTATGTAATCTTAAGAGTTGGGCAACATTGGCTTTGTTGTCGCTTTGTTGCGCTGCTTTGGATGTTTGAATTAATGGAGTACTGACGCGTTGGCCGGTTTAAGATGATTAGTTAAATATAAAAATCACTTGTTAAATGTCACATTCGTGATTTTAGACGAGTGCAGCAAACATGTAGAAAAAGAAGGGAAAGCGCTTGTAACTTTGACAGTTAAAGCAATCGCCATACATTACAAAAATTTAATCCACGCGTGACAATCTTCCCGAAAGAGCATTTAATGCAACTTTACCCAGCTTTGTTCGTTCAACTCGAGCCAAGTTGCAGTCATAAATACATTTGTCGACATTCTCGAGAGCCCTATCTCGCTCTTATGTTACTTCGTTATCGCGCCCATCCCCTCCGCTGCCCCGATATCGTAGCACGTCAACCTGATTTACAGCCCACACGCACGCAGACCTCTTCGGGCCGGGCTCTCGCGTCCGACCATCCTCCGACTCGCGGTGATTTGCGACTGGCCCGTAGCGTGATGGGGGCGGGGCAGTGTCCCCCCCCCCCCGGCTGGGGGTCTTTGCCCCTTTGCTCTCAGAAAATTTAGCATTGGCCTATACAGTTTCCCCCCCCCCCACTCTTAGGGTAAATGAAGCTTATGCTCTCCCTGGTCGGACAAATTAAAAATACCCCCCTGCTCTCTGTAAGTGAAACTTTTGCAGGGAGAAAATTAAGTCTTTGCCTTCCCTGCTAGCTCATGTGCTATGATACAGGGACCAGGGACTTGAAAACGACAATGACTGTTAAGACTGGCCTTGAAAATTTCTCCCAGCACCCCCCCTCCCTCGCGAGTTAGACCGGAGAGAAAAAGTCAATGTGTCAACAGGGCGCAAGAAAAATGCCTGCCCCCCTCTCTGATAAAATCCTTGTTCCCTCCCCCCCCCCCCCGTTGGGTATGGTCACGCTACGCGGCTGATTTGCGACCGACGATACTGGAAGGGCGTCGCAGAACTTTTTCCTGGCTAAGCGACGTGGTTCGCTCCTCGGTGTTTGTCTTGTCGGTAACGAAGTGCGTCGACACAGCGTTTTGGAGAAGACTCGAGGCAGTTTTAAGGGCCGTACCAGATAGGAAAACCGTAAACCTGTCGACGTTTGCCGACCGAGCGCCAATGTCGAAGTTATTAAGAGTTTTTCCATCGTGCTTATAGAAGACGAACAGTCCATATATTTGAGTCGTTTCGAAGGTTTACGAATGTGAACAAAAATTGAATGTTCCTGGATTCTGGGTATCTCAGCCAGAAATATCCCTAGATTGCATTTTTTAACAAAAATTTCCACAGCTCCCGTTAAAAAATGCATAATTTTAGAAAAAATATCGCAGGATATCTGGCGATTGCGTTGTAAATATGATCCCTCAATCACTGAAATGTTCATAAATCTAGTCATATTTTCCTCGCACATCAGGAAGAAATTTACGAAGCAAAACAATTGTTTTTTAGCCTCGCTTAATGATTTTTATCTTTAGTTTTTTAACACGCGAATTTCCAAACTATGATTTCTAATGTAACTTGGTCTATCACTCAACAACTTATATTAAAATTCCATAGTGTGGAAGCTTGCATATGTGGCCTTGGCAATATCTGACGTTGCGTTGAAATCAGTCATTCGATACTTATTGCCTTGGGTAAAAATGCAAGAAAAAACCATGTAGTCTAATAGCAAATCAGATAGAAATTTTTGCATTCGGGTTAATACAACGGTGCATAGATCATTCACAGACAACGTGATGAAATCTTTCTATCAGACATTACCCGCATCATGTCGCTCAATACAAAATTCAGTCCAAGTTTGCACGCAAAGCATCTAACCCTCACTGCGAAATGTTTTGTTGTGTGTTGATATGTATGCATGTATGTATGTATGAAGTTTTATTTCAAGCACAGTCAAATCAAAACAGCAGCACAAATACTTTGACCACATAAAAATACAATCTGTTTGAAAAAGGAGACCAAAGGCTTTAGTGACACATGGTGATACCAAGTTCCCATAAAATACATTAAAAACACAATGCCATGCAATGGCACTTTCAATAACATCTTGATATACATATATCGTATCCAAAGGGTTAAAATGTCAAGGGTCCCAAGACTTACTGCTAGTTGCTCGACCTCGATTTGAAAATATACTAAATCGCACATTACCCAAACTGCAATTTAAGCTAAACTGCAGTTTGAAATTTTGAGATTGCTCGACGATTTTCCTCGATTTAAGTGCGAATTAGCAAATGTGTAAAAATATTACTGCACTCTGGTCTTTATTAGCGTCCCGGAAGGCCCTAATCGTGTTAATACGTGTCAATAGTGGTGAATGTTCAATAATATCGTAAAAATTTGAATCCTGAAACGTAACTGACGTTCCGATGTTTTGCCCGCTAAATCGCACTTAATTCGCAGAAATGTGTGATTTGAAAAATTAATTCACAGATTGCTAATTCGCACTTCAAATTATATCGGACTACATCACTAAATCGTACATAAATCGCACTCAAATCGAGGTCGAGCAATCAGCCGTCACAATCGCAACTTGCACTTGTGTTTTGATACTTTCAAATAGAACCATCTTTAGGCCTATGTAACCACTTTATAAAGACATCTAATTGCCGATGAATGAGCCATCGCGATAGACAATACATTATTTATCTTGTGTAGACGCTTCCAAAATTTCGGTTGGATTTCATATTTTCAGCGTTCTTAAAAAATCTATCAACGGGATGTTTAGAAATCGCGCACTCTGAGTGATTGGTGCCGACTGTGAGTTACGGTAATGGTGTGATATAGTATAGGCATATTGAATTTAAAGCGTTGTGGGTGTGCCGCAGCGTTATGTCAACAACAACATTGCAGAAAGTTTTTAGGCATTTTAACAGTGCACTGCTATATCGCTGACTTCTAACAATTTTAAACCGTTTTAAGAACATCAATTATAAATATAATAGTAACTCCCCGTACCGGCCCGGGAACAAAGAATTGGTTTGCAGCCCAGAGCTCCCCCGGCGAGTCGTAAAAAGCGACTAAAGAGGAGGGAGCGGTTTTGTGGCGGCCCTCTTACACAAAACCGGAGGGTAATAGCCTTTGATACTCACACACTGTTCTTAAATTAAACCCCCCCTTACGCATGGGGGGGGGGGAGTGCTGACTAAAATTTTTCACATCGCTCTTAAGCACCTAGACTTCTACACCCATTATGTCTGCTGGCATAATATTTCAGTTTGCCAGAGCAGGGGGGCAAAGCTCAATTTCCACAAAGAGCAGGGGGGGAAAACGCTATACATGTAGGCCAATGTAAATTTCTCTGATAGCAAGGGGGGCAGAGACCCCCAGCAGGGGGGTGGGAATACCCCCTGCCCCCCCTCACGCTACGCCCCTGAGCCCATCCAATCTAGTAAATCACCGAGTTCTATGCGTCCGATCGCTTGACAAACAGCGGTAGAACTTTCAATTTCCTCCAGACGATATTCACTCTAGTTGTGTGTTCCCTCCCCTGCCTTCCATCTTCGGTCGATCCGCAGAGCCTTCAGTGAATGGACGGAGAGGAATGAAAAAGCCGTACGCTTTTTGTTGGTCGGCAAACAAATCGACTGCTAAACCGTCGACGAGACGGTTTGGGGATAATATCGTCGAACCTTTCTCGGAGGCAGACAGAGAATGTTGATATGTATGGTTGGTTGAGAAAGGATCAATGGGGATGTGGGACACGAGGCGAAGCTAAATTGATTGGTTCCAACAATTGGTCAAATATCAGCTAGATGCTTCATTTAGCAGCTATGCCTCTAACAATAATAATGGTCTCGAGTTGCTGATATGCATGTATTGTACATGGTGTGAAACAATCACAACATGTTGGTACCGATATTAGGCCTATCTCTTCTTTTTTCTGGTGTTCTATCTTCTCGGTTTTTTGGTACCGATCTTCTTCATTTTGGTCGATCTTCTTCATTTTGGTACTTACGTTGAGTGGTATGAATGTTCTGTCTTTTAGTACTTACGCTATGCCCACCAAGTAACGATTTTCGATCTTCTTCATTTTGGTACTTATGCATATCAATATTTTGCAACGAACAAAATCAACGTTTCGATGCGTAGCAGAGTGGCTCTCAACTCTCTTCCGACCGCTAAATGATTGACTTAAAAAACGTAACCACGGTCTAGGCCTAACACGTAAGTGCATGCTTTGACTCCCCTATAAATTTCACAAAACACTACGTCACGCAATTGGCCTACTCCTCCCCTGTCATTTTTTCGCATTGTTATTCCCGAAGCCGACTCCAGGGCGGGCTCTCTCTGCCATTCATGTAAAAGCTGCGGCGTAATGGAATCAACATTAGAGGACCGCCACTCCTGTTTATTGATCCCCGCCGTGCATTATTCGCTGCGGGCAGGTTTACTACACGCTCAGCCCCCGAGAGAAAGGATCCGCCGTCACGGGCTTTCGAGCTTCTGAGATATTTTGACTCGCTATTATAAACTCGTCGATTCTCCGTGGTTGTGATGTTCTGTTGCCGCGGGCAGCTCATAACCCTGCACGTTTTTGATGTGGGTGGGTTGCTGTTTTATCCGCAGGCCTTGCTTTGAACTTTGCTCTGTGAATTATCGTCGATTTTTTGCTAGATATTCACAATGATATAAAAAATAGTTATCATCAGCCTCTGCTGTCGATGTTTGTGAAGTTGGAAGTTGAAGAAGCTGGAGTGGATTGTGTGGCAGAACTGTGAATCATGAATTGTAACGAATCGCGACAACTTACATATACGATATGCAATTTTGCACCATTGATGGTCGCGTGAAGTTTATTTGCAATTATGGCAATATAAATTCAAAGCAATTTTCGTTTAATCTTTCATGTCAAAAACCAATTAGCAAGTCTAATTTGCTTTCTTTCGATAATCGTTCAAGAAAAAAAGCTATGGTTTTGGACCGCCGGTTATCAAAGAACAATAGGCTAACAGCGCACTGCATGCAATATCCCAAGAAGTTAGAACTAAATTTAATCTAAATAAACTGCGTAGTGCGTACTGAAATTATGCTAGTGTAGGCCTACTTGCTGTTAAACTCATGAACTCGTTTCGCTTGAATGTTCCATTTCAAAAATTACTATTCTATGCTTTTTTGGAGGAATCAAAGCGATTACAAGGTAATGTGATTTAGTATGTGATCTAGCACCCTACTATGCGTTAGAATTAGAGCGTGTGAAAATGTTTCATAATTGCACCAGCTCCATTCACGCTGCTGTGTTTATCGCAATGCGATACAGGTGCGCGTCAGATTGCGGCCACTGATCACATTCCTTCTGCAAGCATTCAAGGAGTTCTGTTGGCATTCAGTCAGCTCTGTTAGCAGTCAGATACTCATAATCACACTCGTTCATTTCCAGATGTTTTTTTAGACAACCGGACTTATACGATGTACCGTTGACTTACTGAGATCGACGGCTAAGCTCTTGGTACGGTGATACGCCGTCGAGACACTGGGGTCAGCAGCCTTGCTTCGATTCCGAGCGAGGCCCCTCCACTCTGGTCCGATATCCAATTCCGCGCTAAGGCTCGCAAGCTTCGCAGTCTCGAGATCGAGTTTTCTACATCGATGCAGTGGCGACGCCAGAATTTTGTGAGTTGTGGGGAAAGGGGCAAAATAAGGGCGAAGAAAAGCAAGTGAGCGGGTAAGCTGCTGACGGACCCTTTTTCTGGTTTGTTTTTCTCTCATGCAGAACTCAAGACTTGCGAGGAGAAGGGAGAGGGTGCTGACGGACACTTTTCTGCTAAAATAACCCTAAAAGTCGATGGGGGGCAAACTTTTCAGAATTAGGTTTTTGATTTAGGTGTTCAAACGACTCATTTGGAAGCATTGTAAGCTCATTTAAGCATATTGTAAGATAAGATGTCTTTGTGCCTGTATGTTTTCTGCTACTCGTAAGAGTGAAATGAACATATTGACAGGGAAGAAAATTTACATGAGATTACAAGTGAGGGGGGGGGGGGGAGGCAATTT
>JAQIWG010009718.1:0-10435 GCA_034695025.1 Chamaedrilus cognettii
CATTAAAATACATTAGAGTCCATTGCCATACGTTAAAATGCATTAAAATACAATCCAATACAGTAAAAAACATTAAACTACAGTTAAAGAGCAGTTAAGTCGGGTAGTCGCCCGTCTGGGCCCTCTCCAGAAACGACCCTATGCCCCTCCCTCTCCCCACTCCATCGCCCGTCGGCGAGCGTCCCTACCAGCGTCCCTACCACCGCGGCAGCATTGCCTTTCTGAATGGCAATGTCCAGTCTTTGTCGAAGGAAGGCGGTCGAGCGCAGATCCCCGGTATTTGCTGCGATTCGGCCTCTGATTTCGGCGCACAGCTCCAGGGCGGATGGGCCCCAGGCATTGAGGGTCTCGATTGCTATGGGGGCGAAGGTGTAGTCGCCATATATAAATTATATTAATTTTGATTAATTTTTATGTCTATACTAAATAATTATGAAATGAATTTGCTAATACAAAAGGAAACAAATAAGAATTTGAAATAAACCACCAAAAACTGGTAAATTCTTTGATATTGGATTTATAATAATTAATTTTTTGCTGCATTCTCGAGGACAGCCAGTCAATCTTAAGACCTTGGTGGAAAATGCCAATAATGCTGTGTATACTGTGTGATTGCTCTAATTATCCAATTATGATATCGATTGTACTGAATGGTCTTGCAATAATTGGCCGATTCCTCTAGATTTGAATAGCAAAGATACTTTTTGTCTCATTGCTGCTCTTTGTCCGTGGCAGCAAGTGTCACTGCTGTGTGTGAGGAGCTCAAATGGATCTGGATATTGAAGATGTCAGATGGGCTAGAGCACACGATACTGAACAGATTGACTCTAATTATAGGCAATCTCTTTAGTCCATATAATTTTTTCCATATTTCATCCTTCCGGTAGAGCGTTTCATAATAAAGTTTTGGGCGTGCCGCGCGTGCAGGGCTACAATAATAATTTGAAAAGTAACCATCAGCAAATTTGATCTTTTCTTACTGTTCTTCAAAATTTTGATACCAAAAGTCATCATGCTAATCAATTCGCAAAGTGCTACAATAATTTTATTACACTATATATAAACTCTTAACAGCATTAAAATGATATGCTAAATGTAATTGTTTGTTGCTAAAGTTCATATTATTAATAGCCAACACAATAATCACTTTGTAATTTCCTTGCTATTCTTAACAAAGGGTTTCTGCGAACCTAAACTGCTGAGGAATAAGCCTCAGTGAGTCAATGCTTAAAATTTATTGGATATTTCAAATAATTTTACTTCACAAATTAATTTCTAATTCAATTCATAATTCCATTATTGCCAAATAATTTTTCTGCAATTTCTAATTCCATTGTCAAATAATTTCTATTCCTAATTACCATTCCTCCAAAAAATAAATTTTTAATTAAATTCCTAACTCAATAACCATTAATGAAAATATCACTGTATCTAGCAGCATTAAAATGGCATGCGTCATTCTGATTCTTTGAACTGAGAGAGGCTATTCCAAAGAGAGGATATTGAATCGATTATTAGTAGCCTGCAGTGTCCTAAAACAACCAGGATATAGCCTAGTTGACTAATGGATTTCGGTTTCAGCAACGGCTTGAGACCTTACCTGGCCCATGCTTACGGCCTCACTTTTGGCTACGGCCAGAATCACATGTGCCATAGCGGCCTACTTGCAGCAACGGCGGTAAGTCAAAAAAGCAGTTTCGGTCGGTCTCTACCGAGCGCGAGCGGCTGGCCCTGAGGCGGCAGCGAAAAGCCTGTCGTGTTCATGCTCGCAAGTCGGTTCATCCCAGTTTCGCTGGCGTGTCCCGACCTCGCCAATGGATGGCGTTGATCCTCCGAGGTGCTGTCACTGCAGAAGAGCGGCGTTGTGAGATCGGTTTAGGAGCGAGCATGAGCGTTGCTGGGAGAACGCTGCGCATCAATGCTCGTACTGGAAGCTGTGCCTGCTCTCGAGCCGTTTCGTCAATCTCGATGTTGGCGAACGTCGCCAGCGCCTGCAGCACGATGTCATCTAATTGTTGGTGTGAGCCGACTTAAAGCAGGGTGCGCAGCAAAGGGCGTACGCAGGCGGGCACTAAGAGCGAGTTGCGAAGGATGCAGAGGGCCTCGTTCGCTGATATGAGTGCGAGGGGGACCAGGGCTCGCTCCAGTGCCGTACATTTGTCCTCAAGAGCCATGTCTGGAAGCATAGGCCTGAGGCCTCCCACCGCCTGCGCCCTTCAGCCGTCAGCCCAATGATCTCGCACTTGGCGTGGTTGCCCAATGGTGGCTGCCTCAGTCTCAAAGGTTTGACTACATTGATTACCTCGTCGAAGGGTGCTTGTCTCGTAGGAGGCGGAGAGTTGAGGCGTGGTGCGGCGCAAGTGTCCTCTGAACTGAGCTGGCGCACCGCCCCCCGGATATCTCCGGCCTCCAGCTTTGCCGACTGAAGCCCTCGCACCTGCAGCCTGTTCTGCACTTATCTAGGGCCACAAGGGGGGTTTAGCGCGACGGGTAGACCCTTCTGAGTTTTCCCCGACCATGTGCACTTTTGGAAGTAAGATCCTGATCGACTGTATCGATCTGTTTGCATCAAACATCTCCCAAACTCCAGAAGGTTCCAGCATGCAGGCTCTGCTCCCCCGGACGGTTCAGGACCGCCCTTACGCGGTGCTCGAAGGGAGTCGCTGCCCGCTGGCGTGCTCCGGCCAGAATTCTTCTGAGAGCGCCCCTAAGAAGTGGAATGAAGCTGAAGGAGGGTGCAGGAGGCGTGGTAATGTCTTGCCCGATGGTGCTGTCGAACAGATCGCACGATGTGTCGTTGAGCACTGGGGCCTGGTCCCGAAACGGTCGTTCGGAGCCGGAGCATGGTGAGTGTCCGTGGTCGTGCCTGCAGAGGGCGCCGGCGTTGGTGAGCTGACAGACGTCGCCACTGACTGAACAGGGACCGATAGCCCCTCCCCCCTGCGTCGGTCCAACCCTACCGCCCGGCTGAGACATCAAGTCGCGTGTGGTGATTAGGCTTCTCCCTGGCAAGGTGGCTGATGTATAGCCTCATTTATGGGCTGCGCTGGAAATGATGGTTATGTTCCATATTTTGATTTAGTGGGCATGGCCATCTTGGACCGAGCAGCGTGTCCAGATTCATAAATAAAAGCAAAAAAAAATTTAAAAAGGATCAGATAAATTCAGAAAAATTAAAATAAAATTTAAGATAAATAAATGAAAAAATAATCAAAATGATTAACTCAAATTTCCAAAAACACACCACAAGTTCTGGCATACCTTTTCTAAAAGTTCCAAGTCGGCTCCAGCCATTAGCAAAACTTCAACTATGTCGACTTTAGCCATTTCAACAGCCACATGCAATACAGTCTGTTGCCTCTGCAAGAAACATAATTGACAAAGAACTTCTGATCATGATAGGCCTACCACTATTAAAAGCAGACCAAAATTTTTTGAGTGCATTTAAACTACTAGCTACATATCAACAACATATCAACAGCTGGGATATTGGTATCAGCGCCCTCGTCGCTCACCCTGCAAGTGTCGGTACCTATATGAGAGAAACCAATGATACCTCATGAGAAGGAAAACTCGAATGTAAAGCCCTCGTGGAAGGCAATGGGAAACCATCCTGAGTACTTACCCTAGAAATATGGTGTCACAGATAAATAGAAAGACAATGATGTCAATGGTGCCACCGATCAACTTGGGCAGCGCCGGTGGCGTCGCGTCCGGCACGGAGGACAGCAAGGACCTCTAAATCGTTATAAAGCGAAACCCTTGCAGTGCATCAGTATAGGCACATGAAGCGTGAGAACGATGTTGAAAAAGGAGAAGTTTAAAAATGTGAAGAGAGATATGGAGAAGAACAAAATCAATTTTTAAAATAACACAAACCCATTAGGGATCTGTGTGAGGTCGAGTGGAAGGAAGGGGGAGTTTGAAAGTGATCGCTATAAAGTACGCTATGCTGCTGGGGAAGAGAGTCAGAGATGGGTCCCATCATTCTGGATAAGGAAACAGCTAATTGTGTTGCAGAAGTGATGCGTTACAACGGCAGAATGATTGAGGTTAGGATACATGCTGAACCGGTTGATATGGTCATATTACAAGTGTATATGCCAACATCAGCTCAAAGTGATGAAGAGGTAGATGCCATTTATGAAAGGATAGAGAAGCTAGCTGATAAAGATAAGGGAAGGGAACATCTGGTGATTACGCGAGATTGGAAAGCTGTCATTGAGGAAAAGGAAGGGATGCAGGAGAGGTTGGTGGATGCACTGGGAAGAAATGAGAAAGGGGAGAAGCTGGTGGAGTTAGTAAACCTTAGCCTACGCATAATTAAATAATTGAGCCTCAGAAATACGTTTATTATTGATAAATTATGACTTTTTTTTGTTTGTGTGGCGTTCGTTATTGGTCAAGTTTCTCATGGTATTTGCAGGACGATTCTTAGTAGAAAGTTTGAGATCTGTTTGCCTTTCCACTGTATAAATAGCTACTATGCTAGGAGTGTCTGTGCACGAAGTTCTATATTGGCCTAATCTACTACAGCGCCTGGTGCGATTTTCGTTACATGCATTGTCTTCATTTTTCACTGTGCATAGTGTGTCACTTTGTGTATTAATTTTTTTGAACGTAATTTTTTCTTGTTATGTTGATTGCTACCATTAATTTGGTGAAATAAAGTTGAACCTAGTTAATAATTAATAGTTTAATAATAGTTAATACTTTAATAATGTTCAAGCTAGAATAGAAACAGAACAATTTGAATAGCTTGGACATTTTTTCTAGCTTTTTAATTAATTGCGTATGAATTTAAGCTTAGATTTCGCTGTTGCAGATGTATCGGAAACTTCAGAAATAGTCTACATTTTCTTCAAGTTAGGCAGACATTTCTTAGGCACACATTTCTTATGCTTGAAGTTAACATTTTGGCAAAAAATGATTGCAACAAAAATTAGTTCAGACAACATGCAGCCTTCATATAATCACATTCTTAAAATCTTGTCAAGCTTAGATATAATTATATTATGTTGAGAAACAGATTCATCAGTAAGGTCAATAATCAATCCAAGTTCAAATTTAGTTCATAAAAATTGTATGTATCCAGTTCTGTCATAAGATCTACACCGTGTCTCAAAATTAAAAGACCCTATGAATTTCTTTAATAACTACTGAACGCAATAAGCGTTGTCAATAAAATTTTTGCCACATTAGCTTGGAGCGTTACTTCATATTTCAACCTATTGTGGTTGCATTTCATCGAGCGGTTAAAAAGATACAAGTAGTCAAATTTGACCAACAAAAAAATGCGTCAAACACGCTGGAAAACTGCTTAATTGCTATTTGCATCAACAATTTTGTGGTAATGATCTCTTTTATATTCCAATTCAGTAACTGTAAGCAATCCATGAATGTACACTTCATGTATCAACAAGATTTTGTTCCAACATGCACGTGAAACGTTGGAAAAGCGTAGTATAAAAAAATGACACAAGGCGTAATGCATGAGAGGCATGCCATCAATAATCATAATTTAGAAGCACGGTGATTGTTACAAAAACGCATAAGAAAAAAATCAACGTCGAACTCCAGAAGCATGGAATAGCCAAATAGTGAGACAAATTTCAACATTCTGCAATCATCACAAAGATAAGCAGCAGCGTGAACAATTATTGGCTTGCACAAGAGGTCCAAATGGCAATTAAGCAGTTTCACTGCGTGATTGACGCGTATTCCTGTAGGTCAAATTTCACTACTTGTATAATTTGAACCACTCAATGAAATTAAAGGAAATTTTTTTTAAATATGAAGCAATTCTATATGAAGTAATATGATCAATTAATGTGGTGAAAATTTAATTGACCACACTTTTTGTGTTTCGTAGTTATTGAAGAAATTTGTTGGGTTGTTTAATTTTGAGAAACGATGTAGTTGATGATTTCAATGGTATCAATGGCTTCAAGTCCTAAGTCAAAAATTTGAGATCGTCACAGTTCAGGCCCAGATGAGGACTAGCTGCTGGCGGGTTTGTGTCCTCGTTTCTGATCACCATATCTTGGAAACGGAAGGACACGTTGCTCTGTCAGACAGCGGATTAAGAAACTATAGCAGTCTTGGTGTAATTATTAAAATAGCAAATGAAAGGAAATTTACTTATCTTGTTTTTTCACATCAAGTAGTTAGAGCCAAAACGACATGGGAATTTCCTATGTTAAATTTAAGCCGCACAAAGTTCAGTTTTCAACATGTAACAATTCTATTTCCGGTGGAAATCAAATCGATTGCGGCCTATCTTTGCGCCATTTTTGCATATCTCGCTGCATTGTACATAGCGAGATATGACCATATGTTATGTATTTAAGGGTACGCTTCAGGTGATCTTGGAATAAGCCCATAGCCCTTGCCCATGAGCAGCACTCGCTAAGAAGGCGCTATAGTCACGACTAGGATGAATAATGATACATGCTACATGACTATCAATACCAGGCTATAACCTGTATAGGCTTACATATCTGCGCTGTCGGTTAAGCACGGCGATCCTGGGTGACTTCCACCAGGATGGATGCCACTGGCTCCCCTGCCCAGTATGTCATTTTCACCAGTCAAGTGAAGGGGCTCATTGATGCCATGGTCTTTATTTTTCAGCTTTTAGATATTTGTTCATCATAAACAATGAAAGCCAATGGCAACGATGGCCGTGCTCTAAGCAACAGCCGGTGGAAGAACACATTTTCTTCTTTTGAGGAAGATTAGTTAATTATTCCCATGACGCCATGGCATTAATTACAGCCTCACGGATCATGACAAGGCTGCCTTTATTGCAGCCTTGGTCTAATTATTGATAACAGCGAAGGCAAGATAATGCCCTTCGCAATAGCAGCGTTAAAGTTTCCATGCATGACAAGGCGACATGGAGGATTAAGAAACTGTAGCGACAAGCGGACCATGGAACTGTGGCAGAAAACGGCCTGTCCGTTTAACAAGACACGAAATCGATTCACCCCATTACAAAAATTGCCGACGCTATGGCTACCTCAATTGCTCAAAAATTTTCCCCTCTCGTAAACACCAACTGCATATGGGGGCGACTTTTCAATCGTTCGGAAACTCGCCCACTTGTAAAGTTTATGAGGGGGCGACTTTTCGTACGGTACGGCCAGCGAACTGTTGGGGGGGCGATGCTTGCCCACGACACCGGACAGATTGCACGGTTGCGCCAGTCGGCGTGCCGCTGCTTCGAGCTCCGCGCACTGGCGCAGCAAATGGCAGGGTTCTTCCTTCTTTTGGTTTTTGTCACGTCATGGATTTTTGAAGCACGTTTTATGGCCGGATGCCCTTCCTGCTGCCTACCTGCTCAATGGTGGTAGCAGGGACAAGGCTGCTGGAAAGAGCTAATGACATGTCCAGGTAAACTTAACGCATACAAATTCTATTTCCATTGTTGTTGGATGAAATCTCCATGCATAAACACCGTATCTCACAATTAAACGACCAAACTAATTCTTTAGTAACCATCGTATACAACAGCGCTGTAACCTAAATTTTTACCACATTTCTGAAATCAAACTACGTATTTCTACCGATTTTTGTTAAATTTCAATAAGTGGTAAAAGAGATATGAAGACTGAAAAGTGACAGTTGAACTTTAAAAAACAAGTCTACCAAGTTGGAAAAGTAGCTACTCTATTGCCTTTACATCGTTACATTACGTTTCAGAAAATAGTCTTTCATGTTTCAATTTGCCAATTGTTAGTGATCCAGGGTAAGTTTCTATATGACTTCGTTCCAGCATGCACGTAAAACGATAGACATGCATAGTATAAGAGAGGCATGCCTCCAAAACGTTTGCTGTCAAAGTGGCGAGCTGTCAATAATCAGTTTACTAATGTGGTGCGTGCTACAACGTCGAACACTTGAATCATGAAATAATCTAGAAGTAAGATCACTATCTCAAAAATACGCAGCAATATAAACAATTATTTGCTTGCAAGGACAGCACAAACAGCAATATGCAGTTGGCCAGCAAGGCTGACGCGTTTTGCAAGGTGAAGGTGAGGTGAAATTAAATAAGACTTGATTAGGAAGTAAAATAGTAACTCTAGTGAGATATGGTTAAAATTTCATGCACTGTGCTTATTGTATGCGATAGTAATTAGTGAAATTAGTTGAGTCATTTAAGTTTTAGACATGGTGTAGAATTGGTGCTGAACTATAAAAAGACATATTTTTATTTAAGCTATAGTCGTCGTAGACACTATCTCGTCAGCGCCATGGGACAGCTTTCGCCCATTCTCTCTATTATGTATATTCTTGGGAGTCTGATAATTATTTGTGGTGCGAGATCGTTCTTCATTGCGGTCAGCCGTGTGTTGCGAGGGCAATCCGTGGGTCGCTTCCAGTCCCTCGGCGGGACCAGCGCACTGACCAATGCCATCCTTGTGCCCCCCCCGAGATCCGGTCGAATAGTTGACCAACCAGGATCAGATGGCGGGCTTTGAGTTTGGCGCTTGCCGACGCGTTTTGTGACATCAAGCGTTTTGTGTCATCAAGCAACACATGCTTCTCATCCTTTGTCTTAATGCTGCCACCATTAATGCTACACCATAGATAGATTTCTTTTGCCTCTCCATAATCAGACAGAGTGAAGAATACACGTTTTCAAATTCAGATGTTTCAGAAGAATCCTCAAATTTTCATACAGCCACACCTCACTAACGTCATCCTGAGAGAAGAAATCACTGAGCTCATTGGCCAACACGAGCCACGACTGTGGTGAAGAGGCGCATAATACAATTCTATGGACACACAACTAGAACTGGCAGCCTCACAATTACCATCCTACAAGGAGCGGTGAATTGAAAGATGGGGCTGTGAATTGAAAAACAGGCCACGTACAATCTGGTTTAAAAACATAGCTGACTGGAGCGGTATGAGCAACAACAACCTGCATACTTCGTCCCTGGATCGTGTCAAGTGGAAGACGATCCTCATCGCTGTACAGCAGGACGCACCTATGGCCAAAAAGACATTTGATGGTCGGGGCAAGAAAAATATTCAGGTACTGTCAGATGTTATTTATTTCATAAATATTTTTTACCCTTGAATAGCAGCCCCTACTTTATTTCATGCAGTGTAATGCTTTGTATTTAGCCAAGACACGGTTACGTGTTCTTCTCTTCTTCTTTTGGTCCGTCAGCTCTATAAGTGACGATGGGGCCGAATGAGCTCTTTGAAACCATCTCTGTCAGACATCGCCCTTATGGCATTGTTCATTGATATGCCCTTTTGTTCTAAGTCCTCCGCTGTTGTTGATCCATCTTCGTCTTGGTCTGCCTTGGCTTCTGGCGCCATGTACTTTGGTGTGCAGAGCTAGGTAGAGCAGTCTTTCCTGGCGCATTCTGGAGACGTGTCCAAACCACTTGAGGCGTCTTTCTTGTATTTTTACACCAGTGATATTTCCTGCCCAAGTCATTGCCAAGTTACTTCGTTTCTGATTCTCTGAAGTCTCGACACACCCAGCATTCTCTTAAGCCAATTCATTTCCGTGGTCAATAGTTTCCTTTCGTCGCTTTTTTACAGTGAGCAGCACTCCAAGCCACAGAGCAATATTGAGACAACCATAGTTGGATATACTTTTATTTTAGTTTGTATTGTCACATTTCTGGAGTTCCATATGGTAGTTAGATTTCCGAAGGCGCCTGCTGTTAGTCCTACTCTTTAATCTATCAATCAATCAATATCGGACTACTTATATAGCGCCAGAACATGACCAGTCATCTCAACGGTGCTTTGCAGTCACACATACCCATTTTAGCAGTTCAAGCTACTGCCATGCACTGTCACACAGGAGTAAATAATGAATAGAATGCTATGAAAGAGTCAAGCTCTGGCATATACACTTGATTATGGATTCTTCTTCTGACTATTATTTTTGTCTTTATGCTGGCCTCACCGCATCCATCTTTGGATATCGTTGCTCCCAGGTATCTAAATTTGTCCACCTGTTTTATTTCTTTTCCATCAATGGCAACTTCTCAAACTTTCTAAATCTCTAACTTCCTAGTACTTCTGATTTCTTCCCTATAGTCATAACCTTGGCTTTTTCTATGTTTATTCTGATTTGCTTTACATCGACTGTGGTTTTAAAGCAGTCTGTTAGTGTATTGTTAACTTTAACTGCGCGCATAGACTTTTCGTAGATACTTTCTATTAGTTTACGGAGACTGTTGGGTATTCCGTATGCTCGTAAGACATGCCACAGCCCTTTCTGCCAGATGCTGTCAAAAGCTTGTTTAAAGTCAATAAAGTTACATTACATTTACCAAGGGTTGGTAACGCTGGTCGGTAAAGATGGCGGCTTTGTTGTTAAATTTTTTTTACTTTTTTTATTAAATCCCCAAAGCCAGCTAAAGGTGTGGCCACTTGCTGGGGGTGAGTGGGGGAACAG
>JAQIWG010009719.1:0-10434 GCA_034695025.1 Chamaedrilus cognettii
CTCGGAAGAAGGACTCAGCAGAGGCGTGAGCGCTTGCTAGGGTAGGCTAGGCTTGCGGTGCGTTGCGCGCGGTGCGCATTTAGTCGCTACTATTTACTCTGTTGTATTAAAACTGTAGTTGTGCATTTGCGCGTTGCGTTTTAGTAATATAACTAACACGCTAGGCCTACGCAGTCGATATCTGTAGGCAAATAGAATAGGCTAGATTTCCTCCCCCCCCCCCCCTAATATAGTGATTGCAGCAGCGCCCCCTCAGCACGCACTGCAATAGCACACCTTTTGGTCAAAACGAAGGAAGCGTTCAAAACGAAGGAAGTCTTTTCGTTAAGGACAGTACTAAAAGGCCGTAGAGACGCCGACTGCTTGTGGTCGTTCGGTCAAACGAACGCCAGCCGCCGTCCTTAAGGTCACTGTGACCTTAACGAAGAGAATGCTGCATGCAGCGTTCTTTTTGTTAAGGATCACGACGTCAGGTCGGCTGGACGAGTTCCATAGTAATCTATACGATTTTAGTCCTTAACGACAAGGCTTCCTTCGTTTTGACGGCAAGGTGTAATTTCACCATAAGACAATTTTGTTTTCTTGGCGATTATGATGAGGCCTAATTATGACGCCGATTTAAATTATCCTAGCCTCAAATGTGAAGAATCTGTCTCAGGCCCAGTTGTTCAATAGAGGTTATTCGAACCACAGTTGAACGATCTAGGATTGTTTGAACAACTCCCAAATATTGGCGTGCTATTCAAACAATCCTGGATCTAATTTGCGAGATCTGATTGGATCGCGACATCATTTTTGCTCTGAGATTATTTAAAACCAAAAAAATATATGCATTAAAATACATTAAGATACAATAAAATACCTTAAAATACATTAGAGTCCATTGTCATACGTTACAATGCATTAAAATACAATCCAATACAGTAAAAAACATTAAAATACAGTTAAAGAGCAGTTAAAGTCCGGTAGTCGCCCGTCCGGGCCCTCTCCAGAAGCGACCCTATATCTGCCCCTCCCTCTCCCCACTCCATCGCTCGTCGGCGAGCGTCCCTACCACCGCGGCCACATTGCCTTTCTGGACGGCAATGTCCAGTCTTTGTCGAAGGAAGGCGGTCGAGCGCAGATCGTCGGTATTTGCCGCGATTCGGCCTCCGATTTCGGCGCACAGTTCCAGGGCGGATGGGCCACAGGCACCGAGGGTCTCGATTGCTATGGGGGCGAAAGTGTAGTCGCCGTTTTAAAACCAAATAACTCTCGATTGTGCAACTGGGCCTAAGTGATTGTGATAGATGGAGAATGTGATCGCGATAGAAATATTGTAGAAAGTCAATTCTCCGATATTGGTCATTGGTTGTAAAGAGTTTAACGATAGAGCGATGTTTAACAGGTGTTGAACATCGTTTTTTGGTTTCATGAAAAGTCTTGTTCCGAAAATGGAATCTGCGCTCGTCCGTGTTCGCTCTTGCATACGGATGAAGTAATGATTGTTAGAGTGGATTTTATGGATGTACCTGAACTCCTTCCTCGACTCCTACCATAACCTAGAAAGACAATTCAACAGCAACCTATAACTGCCGTTTGAGAACAGTTCTAAATTTATTTTAAAATTTTAAAGGCACAAATTTCCAAAAGAAATCACTTCAATTTAAAATCAGTGAAAGCATATTTTTTTTAATCTAAGACGTCACGTTAATTTAAAGACGTGGTATATTAATTCCAATGGACTAAGCAAAAAGCTTTTTGAATGGCAGTTATGAGCTGCTGTTGAATTGTTTTTCTAGGTTAAGGTAGGAGTTGAGGTAGCGGTTGAGGTACGTCTATAGAATCCACTCTTACTGAGTGAAAATGGAATAGCTGGCCTAACCAAAAAGCTTGCTAATCCTAATACAGTCCTAGTCCTAATGAAAATCTAAAGTTATTTAAGTTTCACTATCATTAAATTACTCCAAAATGAACTTACCCCAACCAGTACGATCTGCAAATTAGCCAGAGCCAAGATGGATGGGTGCAGATTCAATTTATGCAATCTTTTTGGCCTATATTAGTGCCTGCGCATATATGGTGACACTGGCATGTTGCAATTCAAGACCATAGAAAAATGCGGCGAGATTCGTGAAAATGGCATTTTGCGGAGAGAAAAATTGAGTAGATATTGAAAAAATGCGAAAACTTTCTAACGCCATTTCAAAACAAAATATATTGTCGTTAGTTATTATTATAAAATGGTTAATTTATAATGGTAATAAGTTAAGCCATTTTTTGGAGCCCAGCCTCCCGCGTTATAGTGCACATTAGGCTAGCGTTATTGTGATGCAGTTTATAGACCGTCATTATTATCAGGCCTAGTCCAAATTGTAGCCTATACTTGAGAGGATTCGTTGTTTTCTTATTGGATAATTTATTATGATTGGATTTCTATCACATGCGTCTTAATTTTATTTGAACATATATTTTTCCTATGGGGGCAAGGACTGAAGAGTATTTTATATTTGTGTTGTTGTATAGTGTCTATGTTATATTATTAATGAATTTTTTGGTAGAATTTTATAAATTAAATTAGATATATGTATGTATGTATGTATATTGCACTTTTAACGCACCGAGAATATGTCATGCAAACGGAGATGGAAAAACATCGTTTGCTTGAATCGTAGGTGCGGGAGAAGTGCAACAGACTACATACAGAAAGCGGATTTGAAAAAATGAGTTCTAAGCCTGGATTTAAAGGAGAAAAGGGACTTAGCCGATCTGATGTCCTCCGGTAGATGGTTCCACACAATGTAGCAAGTTGTTACCATAGGTAATATGATTGTTAATGAATGAACGAAACAACCTTTTCAACTGCTTTCAATTTAATGCCAATCTTAGTCTTTGTTCACAAAGTTGTTTAAAATTTCTTTACACTGTTAAAGTTAGATTTTATGCGCACACATGCGATAAATAAAAAAATATGCTCTTATATGCAAAAAATGCGAAAAATGCAGGGAATTGATATAGAGCCATTTTTTTTTATCAAAACGCGATCGCGTTTATCTAAGGTCGTAAAATTGACAACTTTAATTGGTTTTTTGTAGTTGTATAATTATTTCTAGTGAATGAAATAGTTAGGTACCTGCACGCTTGCTAGTGAGTAATCGGGGGCCTATATAGCCTACCAGAACAGCCAACTGATAACTCTAAGCAAAATTGTGGATATAGGGTTTATATTTTAGCCGTTTGACAATTTGAAGGACTTTAGGCAAGGCTGCTGTACACGTAGGCTTATAGGCCACACCCATGATAGTGGGTTAATCTTTACGTTTTGACCCAATGGTAACTTTCCCATCTCCGACCACAGGTACCTGTGTTCGAAGTAGGACTTTTACCATTACGAACGTTGAAAATCGGTAGAACTCATCTAGAGACGCGTGAGACCTTAAATTTAACTCCTCGACGCGCGCAACTACGTGCGAATACAAGTAGCTAGCTACCTGTTGTCAGAGATGGGAAAGTTACCATTGGGCCAAAACGTAAAGATTAACCTGATAGTGTACATTGATTGATATAATGGTTCAAATTCCAAATTATGAAAAGGATATTTTCCATTAGGGCCAAGGCTTAAATCGTGAGCCTATCGGGTGACCAGCCTATCGATAAAAAAATTAATCATGTGCGATATGGTGTTGCATTTTAATAAGCTAACTTTACACTGCAGTTCTGCAATCTGCAATCAAGCTTAATGTGAACGCGTAACAACGTGACACCGTAAACTCTTTCGCCGACTGTAGACCCGCCTATGGTCCGTATGGACTACTGTAGACCAAGCAGTTTCTCAGCAAATGATTGCTGTGCGGCTGTGCCACAAACAATAAGCATGATTCAATTTCAATTATCAGTAATGGATCCATGAATGATAGGCTGGACAGAATAAATAACCCATAACCGGAGACCTTTAGAAGTATTTTCCAGATAACGTATACACAATGCACTGACATGTGCATGAAAACCTTACAATCAACTCCTCAAAGCAAGTGCTGGGAACGGAGACTAATTTCAGTGCATTATGTTTAGAATGATTTTATTTAGCTATATTTGAGACTGAGAGACCTGCAATCAAATCGGAAAACAAGGGTTACTTTTCCCTAGCGTGCAGTTATCGGCATTGTCTATTCGCTCTAGTTTGCAATCTATTCTTGGTTTCTGAACTCTTTCTAAATTCCTTAGCAAGAAAATCATTCGGTGATGGTTTACTGCAAAATATAAATTATACGTTGCCTACACACTGACTGCACCAACAAGTTGCCCCTGCATGCCGGGGACCAATGAATTGGCTTGCAGCTCAGAACTACCCGAGCGAGTCGTTAAAGGCGACTAAAGAAGGGGAACCTTGGCTTGGCTGTACGTGGCTAGTCGCACAGAACCAAACTTAAATAGTCTTTGTTACAACACGGTTTGTAAACTCTCAAAACCTCCACCAATGAGCAATATGTATGGTACGGTACTTAACTAAATATATTTTAAAATGGCAAATTTGCTTAGAAGTAATTAAATAGACTTCTGATATACACTAATTGCTTGCAGTTGGCACCAATAACTTTACAAATTAACTGTGCACTTTTAAAGGTAAAGTTTTAAAAGGTGCGATCAAAAATCAGCGATGGCAATCGAGTCGAGTCGCAACTCAAAGAACGTGGTCATCGGTCTGGTGGCTGTGATCGTGTTGATCGGCTACTTCTACTGGCTGGAGATGGACAGCTATGCCGTCGTGTCGGCTGATGTCATGAGTGTCACCGCAGCACTGACGACAGCCAACAGGACAGTGGACGAGCTGAAGAAGGGCATCAGTGAAATAACAGACAAGGTGAGTCCTATCTGTTTATTTAACTTCAACCGTTCTTGACGGTGCAATATCATAACAAAGATCTGAAATACTATTATTTCAAGTTTATTTAGAATCTGTATCGTAGGGCCATTGTTGTATATATTTACATGTAATCAATTAATGCAAAAAATCGCTCAAATTGTATATATATATTGGCCTAAGAGCAGTGCAGAGAAATGGAGGCTTCTTTATCAGGGAGGGGGAGGAGGGTGGCAGCAAAAATTTCAATAGCGTTTCTAGCAGTGCGAGGCGCCTTGGTGAAGTTGTTCAGGCGCCGGACGTGACTCCAGAAATCTGGGGCGCGTGTCTTTAAAAAGATCTGCGCAGATCTTTGCGGAACTTCTGAAAGACACACTGATCTGCAAGAGTCTGCAATCTAGACAACTTTCAGTTTTGATCACGTGATCGCAGGCAAAAAAAAGCTACTGCGCGACCACTGCACGGCTAAATACTTGTATTATCGTTCATTAACGGTTAAGATTGTGTAGACTGAATACAAAAAAGAACTGCAATCAAGATAACTGTGTCGCAAGGCAGATTTTTAGAAATCAGGAGTCAAGTCCTGGCACTGGCAACTATGAAGCCTTCGTTATTAACCATCGTTTATATTATATATTATTATTAGCCTCATTATAACCATCGTTATCTAGCAAAGCTGTTGAGCACACACATGTCTCCAGCTGCTAACCCTGTTCCAGACACTTATTTTTGTGGTATGAGTCAGGAAAGGCATTTGGTCGTAAAAACCTGGTTCTTGCAGTCCACACCAGGGCGCAAAACGCGTGTGTTGAAATAGCTTTTTTTTGATCGTCGTGCCTGTTTACGCTACTTTTGTGTACCTGTTTACATAATGTTACGTGCTATTTCAATGTGCTTGACAATATGTGGTGTGTTTTTGCTGATGTATTAAGCTGAAGCAGAACTTTGAAGACAAGACGAAGGCGACTGCTGCCACTGCGGCTGATTTGCCGGTGTACAACAAGTATAAGGTGAGGAAGCAAACTTGGGCGTGCATTGAAGATCTCTTTATAGAATAGTGTCCATTTTCTTTAGCGGGCTTTGCTGGAAATTAATCATCAATGTAAATTTCTAAGCTTTTTCATGCGGATCAAAAATGCGTGAAAATTGTAATTAGGAAATTTTAAACTAATGCTTTGTCAGAATACGGTGTGACGTCATCGCATTGTTGAAAGTTTTTGTCAAATTTCACCACCCGCTGCAGGCCGGGAAACAAAGAATTGACTTGCAGCCCAGAGATCCCCGGGCGAGTCGTTAAAGGCGACAAAAGAAGGGGAAGAGGTCCTGTGTGGGCTACCTTGCACAGAACCGGACTTTAAGTAGTCTTTCTGCTACACATGGTCCCTAAACTACAGAAAGAAAAAACAAATCAAATTTCACTGAATATTGTGCTTGAAGTCGTTTTATTGAAAATATTTGTGAAGGTTTACTTTTTTCATCTCAGCAAGCTGTCTTTCAGAAGGTACAAGCATAGCGGATAGTTAAGGACTAGCTACAGTTCTCCCATACTATAGTTCCCTCTTAGAGCAGCCCATTTTCTCATCTTCTCATATAATTTGCATGTTCTATCCTGTATAGAGTCTAGGATGTTTGATTGCATCATTAATTATATATTGATATACGAAGCCAGAAGCTTTATTTGTGTACAACTGAACAATAACAAGCTTGCTAACTTTAATAATTTTGTTGCTACAGGTCAAAAGGTGTTTTTAACATAGTATGGCTCTTTGTAGATCAGTATTTCGGCTTGCACTTACATCACTTTGTTGAATTTTTTTTCCTGTACAAGAAAAGTATCCTTTTCAAAACTTTCTAGCACTTCTCATTGTCAAACTCGCTGCTCCCTCCATGGCGTGCATTGTTACTTGGTATTCCCCGACCTTCATTGCATAAATTGTTCCCCGTAACAGAAAAGGTTAAGAAGTTATGAGAACACCTGTTCTAGATATTTACATAATTCTAGGCATAGGAATTGAATATTGAATTGAATATTTTAAGAAGTTGTTCTTTCTTCAGGCTGACATAAATACGGTGCTCAAGAACATAACGGACACCTCAAAATTCATAGTTGGTAAGTTCACGGATTGACCCCTACAAACCGGGGAACAAGAAATTGACGTGTAGCCCAAAGCTTCCTGGATGAATCATAAAGGGCGACTAAAGATGGGGAAGCAGCTTTTGCTTGGCCCCGAGGCACTGAACGGGAATGTAAGCCTAATGGTTTTGTAGCTGCACTGTAGGCCTAAACACAGTGCTTAAAAGCTTTCAAAACTTGTCTACCTACCTACTGATGCCATACGGCCTTTTTATCAACGGCTTGAAAGTATCTGAAAACCTGAAATGAAATTTCTATATAGAACAAGTTTTAAATGTATCAGCTAAATAATTTTTCTACTTGCATTTTGTGCTTGAATGTTTTTTCAACTAATTTAGCAAAATGTTAAATTGCTGGTTCTGAAGCATTTGTTTATATATAGTGTTTACTAAATTACACCGTGTCCGGATGAAAATGATGACAGTAATTACCACGTTGTTACTTGACAATATGCAATCCTTTGTAATAAATGTTTAAACCTTAGTTTTTCTTTTCTTTTTTAAGTGGCCGATAATTTTGACAAAACGACTCCTATTTCTTGAGAACTCGACACTCACGACACTTACGAGTGGATACAGCTACAGTTGTGATATATACAATTTTAGACATATCGGATAACTTTTGACCCAGTTATGAAAATGCTTCAAGTGAGCCAGTTTTTACGGGGCAGGGTACATTGTTATGCAATAGTGTTGAATGCTACAAATCGATGATATTTTGGCTGTACTAATAGTAATTTAAATAATATTTTGGAACATAATTTGGCTGAACAGCTAGTGTCACTAGTGATCTGATGGATCAGATCTCCCGATCCACAAGATCCCCCAATTCACAAGATCTCCCGATTCACAAGATCTCCCGATCCACAAGATCTCCCGATCCACCAGATCTCCCTATCCACAGGATCTCCCTATCCACAAGATCTCCCGATGCACCAGGCCTCCCAATCCACGAGATCTCCTGATCCACAAAATTTCCCAATCGAGCTCTGAGACTATAGCCTGTCTGTGCTCATGTGGCATGCGGCTAGTACAGTAGTACCACCGCCCCCACACTCGCCACCGGGCGTGGCCATACAAAGCACAGATCTTAGGTCGACCTGGAAAAGTTTCCTTGGTAAGGTTTTCATGTGGTGTTGAAATTAATATGCTGTTGAATTGACAAGCTGGTGTAAGATAAATATGAGAGTTGACTGCGTTTTTGTAAGTGAACAGTACAGTAGCATAGATTTCCGATGCGAGTGTGCGCCTGGTTTTTTCTAAAGTGTTGTTATGCGTGAATAATTTTCGGCGGAGTTGCGTACATGTTAATGTGCTGATGTGCAGACAACTGCACTGCGTCGTGCGATGTCAGAGTGAAGCAGATGAGAGCATTGTGTCTGTAAGTTTTCTTGCTCGTCTCTAATCTGGTGCACCGTAAAATTCAAATAAAAAATTGATGGCAAAGTCTTGTCTATGGTAAAACCCTGATCAGAATTTAATCGCCAGAAGACTTTAGCGGTGACTCCTGAAGTTTTCTGGGGATTACATTAAAATTTTTACGTATGAGTATAATTAAAGCTGTCAATAATGTTCAAAAGTAAGCGGCGACGGAAGAATTATTTGATGAAACTAGACCACAATTTCTCCAAAAGCGAAAACGGACGATGATGAATTTCGCAAAAGGTGGCATCGGACGAAATATTCACCATATTTCAAGGCAAAAGATACCTGAACAAAGTGATGTCTAACGAGATATCCTGCAAAACGTTTTCTTCCAAAATCTATATGTGTTTTTCGGGCCACAATTAGAAGGCATGCATATTTACATTATTACTAGCATTTCTCTGGTATTTCTGATTTAATGTTGATCTGTGTAGGCAGTTTCTACTCATAGATAGGCTTGTGACATTGATCATGAAGCTTTCCTATTACTGGGATTGCAATTTAATATCAACCTGTTCAGAAACGGGCAGACATAGAATTTTGGTACTGCTTAATAACGTTTATTAACTACCAAAAAGCTAGCAGTCTTTGTAAAATGTGTATTGGTTAATGTTCTTGCTTTCGCATGAGTATAAACTCTTGCTTCCCAGTGAGAACTGCTGGAGCTAGATTTTTTGATCGAATGCCCTTCTTGAGGCCAATCAGAATAATTTTTTTATCAGAGAAGGTACTTAGCAGATAGCGACAGTTGTTGGTGTAACAGTCTTGCTGAAGAGCCTGTAACACAATGGTTTTATAGTAATAATAATAATAATAATAATAATAATGAGTTTTTCGTCCGTTTCATAGTCTGGATAGGTTTAGTGAGCTTTTAGTGAGCTTTCACAGTTAAACACTTTGATAATACAATAAACTCGAATTGATTCTAAAGTCCCTGAACATATTTCTCAAAGTATTCCTAACTTAGATGAATGAAAGTTAAGCTGAGTTACTTTTAGCTATGTTCAAATGTTAAAAATTAAATCCATTCCTGCCGCCAAGACGTCATCATTGGTTCGGAGTTTCAAATAACAATGATTTCCTTAAGAACTTCATAAGATTCAAAGTTGTCAAAGATGTTTAGAGAAACAGGCCTCTAAAAGGTGCTGATGTCAATATCAATATAGGTTTGCTGTACCATTTTACATATGAAACACGTACAAATTTTGAAAGAATACTTTTGCAGAAAAATTTCATCTGACACCAGCTTGTTTAAATTTATTGATCAGATACTAAAAATTAATTTCTACTGCACCCATTTGGTAAAAAATTCACACTAAAAATTTCAAAGAACATTCTGTCTGATTTCACTTTGCTTATTTTGGTAAATTGTTAATAGTTTTATTGCATAATTTGTTTAAAGCTAATCATATATCACATAGAAAAAATTAAGGGCAAAGATTTAGCATAACAAAAATTTCGGGTCCACAACTTTGCGCTCAAAATAGTACTAGTTGACCTACAATAAGCACTAAAATAAATTACTGTCTAATTATCAAACAGGTACCTCGAGATCGGGGCTTAAATCTCGATGCCGGAACCTATAACCACAATAATAATTTACTTTAAAATGATGTTTTTCCTTTCCTCCCTCTAGAGCACAGAGCGCTGCAGTGAAGCCTGTGGTCATTGCCTGAAGTTTCAAGCTCCTTCAACTTCAGCCGAATACCGTTCATTCTGATGGGTATAACACATACAGCTAAACTGATTAATGGATTGATCAACTCTTGAAACTTGTAACCAAATACCTTCTAGTGCTCAGATTTTTATTTATTTTGGTAATTAAATTTGTCTTATATCTTTATGGAACATTTAATGTGATTGTTGAGAACTACATTTAATTTAATGTTTTATTTGTTATATTTATGCCTTGGAAAGTAAGTTTATCATATCCTACATGTATACAGGGTGCGTAAAAACAAAACAACCCCCTAGCAGATTCGCGATAACTCGGCCAAAAGTAAATATATTTCCTTGAAATTTTCAGGGATTGTAGC
>JAQIWG010009720.1:0-10434 GCA_034695025.1 Chamaedrilus cognettii
GTATGGATAGTCTTAAAAGTATAACAGTATAATAAGTCATTGATGGCGGCAATGGACTCGACACTGCACTATAGAAACGGTAGCTTGAGCGTCCGTCACAGCTCACCAGTCTTGGGACCTGGCGAATCAGATCCAGAGTCAGCTGGACTGGGAACAGAGTTCAGTTTAGCCCTTACAAAATCTACCATAGTTCATTTTTTCGAGTAATGCTCCTCTTACCCATTTCTAAATCCGAGTAGAGTTTCCCAAAAATGTCGTTTTTTTAAGTACTACTCCTACTAAACTTATCCCTAACTGGGAATGCTAACGTGTGTCTTATGGTACATCCGGCTGCCATACAGGCACGTCACGAATTAAATGAAGGAGAAGTCCGCACCTCAAAAATTTCGAGTTCCAAAAACGAGCCGGAAAAATTAGTTGTATAAAGTGACATCTATTGTTTGGTTAAAATTACAGTTTCATAACCGTGTTGTTCAGCGAAGCCGTAGGCCAAGAGCTGCTTATTTAACAGCAATAACAGCAATGAGGTAGCGGTGACTTTTTTTCAGACTGAATCCTTGATGATACACAGTCATGAATCCGAACCTGTCGCTTCTTCTGGCTGCTTGTCTGACGAAGTGTGTGCACGGTTACGCTTCAGGAACATATGGTTAGCCGCCTCATCGTTAGACTTTTAATCATTGTCAAACAATTACCGTAAAATATGATATTTTACTTGTGTGTTATTTGCGCCGTGTTGCCTCTCAAAAATTTAGCTGTACGTAATTTTTGCGTTTTTGAGGCATGCCCATATATATAGCCTCTGCCTCTGCAGCCCTATTTTTGAGCATGTGTATAATTTTCACAAGTATTACCGAAATGCCGAAATTATGTCAAAATTATATGCATTCGAAAATTTCACGTTTTGCAGTATTTATGCTAAAGATTCTTAATTTAGATACTGTATAGTGCTGCATAGTAAATGTAGTTAAAATAATAACGTACCCTTGCCTAAAGTCTTGCATATTTTGAATGTCGTACAATATTTTTTATCTGCAGAACTTCAAAATTTATTTTGATTGATTGAAGAAGAAATATAATTTGATTATGGATATGGTCAAATAGCGAGGCGTTGTGGTGTTGTGGTTAAGGCGTCGTACTTAGAGTCCAGAGGACTTGGGTTCCAGTCCCTGCCCATAACTATGAAGGCATGCATTACAGGCCCTTCAGCAAGGCTGTTAAACACACATGTGTCGCTAGCTGCTAACCCCGTGTGATTATTACTTGTAGTTATTTGGTTGACGTCAGGAAGGGCATCCGGCCATAAAATTCAGCTCCAGCAGTCCTCATCAGGGCGCAAAACGCCTAAACTGTGTGAAAACGTGGACATTAACGTAATAGATGTCCAAAAAATGGGTGGATTTTAGTTTAGTATGGATATAGTAAAGAGTTTTTGAATTATATATTTAACATAATACTGTTTTACGAATACATTATAGAGAGATATAGTTTTATATTGGCTTGCAAATTGAATAGTGGCTTGTTTCTGTCCGATTCCACTGATGTTGAATCACATTTTAATCTGTTCTGACTTTGCCTCTATGCCTTGCGCTCTTTATTTTTTTCTAAATTTTTGCTAAAGCGACCGTTGTGACAATGACATCAATGACATCAATCGCTTTTTGATATCACTGTTAATTCACGGATGAATTGTGATTAATTTAGTAAGACACAACCAAGCTGTTCTTTTATTGAGCTCGGCACTGATGCTGTGTTTAACTAGCTCTTTCATAGGCATATCTCTCTCTTGAATTCGCCACTGGCCAGTTACATACGAAGAAGTATCGCAGCAACTAACTTTCATGCTATACTTTTGCACGTATCAACTCTTTGGTCATTTTAAAGCATCGAAGCAACTTGGTTTGATGTGATCAACCATGGGGTGTAATTGTTGAGCCGACAGTAATTATTATGACAAATTATTTGTACAGATTGTCCTAAGCCGTGGATTGGTTTCTCCGAAAATTGCTACAAATTTGTCCTGTTCACTGCCAGGATTGATGACGCAAAAGCAAATTGTGCGGTAAGCAGGATATTGCTGAGTATTCAACATCGTGCCCTAAGCGTCAAAGTCAGCCTATTTTCTATTTAGATAAAGATAACTCGTGAAACCGTGCAAAGACCTATGCCCAGGGGCCTCATTCAGGAAGCGATCCTATGATATTCATAGTTTTAAGATTGTCTTATAAGAATCTTAGGAAAATGTTATATTTTTTATCGGAAACTCCGCACAGTTGCGCGCGAACCGAATGATGACGTCACGGCGGTCGACGAATGAATTTTATTTGTTTTAAATGTGAGTTAGGACACAATTTAAGATAATCTTACGAAATGTATGTGAATGAGGCCCCGGGTTATCTGATATGAGCATAGAGCATAGCAGGAGTTACTATTGAGCAGATATTTGATTTGTAGAAGCAATGGCGCGAGTGACAAATTGTACTTGCCACTAGAGCCTAAAGCATAAACTACTGAAATTGTCGCCCCTCACCAGGGCGATGTTGCCTTGGATGTTGCTGCAACGAAGGGTCCATACGTTTTCTCACACATTGTAGCTTCACAATGGCTTAAATTAGCTCGTTACAATATTCTAAGATCTCCTAAATGCTTTGTTTACTGCCTGCTCTCCTTTTTGCTAGAATTTTATTAAACAAAAAGCTGCTCTTTCGTATCCCCATACGTCTATCGAATGACCAACAAGTGATACTGTGAGAAGAACATCAATTAACGTCACAAAATGATTGACGACGCCTGTGTGAATCATATTATTGACACTGTAATTTGACTCTCGCTAATTGACACGGATTATTGACGTACAGTGGACTCCGACCATTGTTATAGGCTTGAATGAACTTAATAGCAATCATCATCATCATCATCATAATTTATATTTTACGTTCATACCTCCGTGCTAGCACAGGTTGGATGTTTCCCACGACGAGACTCCCCCATGACTGCTGATTCTTTGCCATATGCCTCGCCTCATGCCTCGCTTTTTCATATCGGTCTGCTTCTCTCCGTATTTTCTTCCCCCTCCCCATTCCGACGATACTCTCCACCTTAATATATCTACATGCTGATACCAAATCTTCCTCATTCATACGTTCCACATGTCCAAACCATCTCAGTCTCCCCTTTCTCATTACTTCCGTATGACAATATTCGAAAGATAGAGGAGCAAGATTAGATAGATTTAAATATAGACACATAAATACTATCACATTAATAGATAAAAAGATGCTATCATTGAAATCGCAAAGTTTGTATGTGTGCATGTTACGCTGCAGACTGATGGCGCCTCGCTCGTGAGTGTCTATACACGGGAGGAGAATGACTTCATTGTACAGTGGTTGATGGCCAATGCTATGCAAGGGTATAATATTCAAAGTATAATATTCTGTGTCTTTTAATAAGTGCACTGAAGTGTTAGACTTAAGTGAAAATGATTAAATTATTGCGATGAATTAGATGATTGCGATGAATTGTATCTAACTAATAATGAACTAAGCTGTTGTTCATTTAGAATTAGTGTAGGCCCACATATTTAGTGAATAGTTGATTTTGTTGAAATAATATTAATGTAGATTTGAGAAATGTTTAAGAAGTAGCAAGTAGATGTTTAAGTATCTGAAACAAACAGAATGTTTATTTTTGATGAATGAATTGAATTGAATTTATTAGGCATTCAATTTCAGGTGTAACTAACTGACAACAGTTTTTTACTCCAGCAAGTCGGGGCCTAGAGCTCCCCGGGCGAGTCGGCGACAATCGAAGGGGAAGCGGTTCTGTGGCAGCTTTCTTACACAGAACCGGACTGATGCGACGGATAGGTGATGAAGTGGAGGGCGGGTGCACTGTCCATGGCTGCAAATCGCCTACGCCTGCTTAAGAGGGGAATGCGGCCACAAAGCGCGAGTGCGTGTGTGTGTGTAGACTGGAGTTCTTCACGGGTGGAGTGCGTGATTCCTGGGCGAGCGGAACAAGGTTCAGCTGGGAGGCGGATGGATCGGAAGTTTCCGGGCTCCAGTTCTGGTTCTCCGACGCCATCCGGAATCGGACTGGAAGCCGACTTGTTTACTACACCGATGGTGACTTCTAGAAGATTTGGTTATCTGTTTCTTTAGATCGGAGCACTTGTTTATGTAGTAGTATGTGATCAGTTGTGGATAAATTTACTATTTTAGACTGATTTAGCAACTTTTTGTACTGTTCGGGTTCGGGCCCCTGCAATTTAATATATGCCATTTGAAACCGGACTGGAGGCCGTATTGTTTACTACACCGATGGTGACTTCTACAAGATTTTGATCATCTGTTCCTTCATTATGGGAGCATAAGTTAACGCGATTGGTTGTGGATAAATTTTGTTTCTAAAATTAATTTTTGAATTTTAAGTGTTGACCCTTCAACAATTTTTTTTGTAGAATGACTTATATGGGCGACCCTGTAGGGACTTATATGGTAATTTCAGTGTTAGGGCCTCTACAATCTTGGGAGAATTGCGTCGTAGAGCTCAAGCTGGTGAAGAAGATACTATGCTAAGTTCTTATTTACTAGTTTTTCAAAAAAATTCTGTGGTGAAAGTAAAAACGAAGCTGTTTTGAAACGAAATTATCGACAGTTGCAATAAGGAGAAGGTAAAAAAATTAAAGCGTTGGCTTAAAAATTAATGCGTTTTAAGGTGTGCGTCGCGACTGATGTTGATTTAAATTAATTCTTATGACTGATTTAGGCTCCAACTGGGGCTGGTCGATATTTGACGAGAGAGGCCCTGACAACGCGCGTCCATACATCTGTGAGATCAACAAGTTGAACATCTACCGCATCCTCAACTATGATCGCGGGTTTGGTATGTGTGCCCTGCATTGATATTGAGCTTTGATAGTGTGGTGGTGGTGATGTTGGTTTTGGAGAGTTTAAGGACCTTGTGTAGTAGTAGTAAATACTATTACGACTCAAAGAACAATCCCCACTTCTTTTGATGCCTTTTACGACTCGCTCGGAAAATTCTGGGCTGCAGGCCTATTCTCCTTTTACCCCAGTCTGCAGGCAGAAGTGCATAAGCAGTGGCGCCCCGTGGGTTCAGCCAAAGGTCGGGCCTGGCCATTCTGGGGGGGGGGGGAGGGGTGCTGACAGAATTTTTTCTGTAAAACATACAACTACAGCTGCTGCTCGTGATCCGGGGGAGGTAGGGTTCTAACCACCTAACTTAGACCTTTTTTGTCACTTTTTTCGTTACTTTTAATTCGTGGTCGGGCCACTACTCCTTATAGCAACTTAAAGGTCGGGCCACTTACTTTTTTTGGTCTGGCCAAGTATGGCCAATAATGCTTAAAATCCACACCTTTCCAAAGGTTGGGCCAGGGCCTGACCCATCGTGACGACCTGTGGCCTCATTCAGGAGGCGATCTTATGACAATCTTAGTCTTAAGATTGTGTCTTAAGAAAATCTTAGGAAAATCTTATCTTTTTTATTGGAAACTCCGCACTGTCGCGCGCAAACCGAATGATGGCGTCACGGCGGTTTTCAAATGAATTTTATTTGTTTTAAATTTCAGTTAGGATAAAATTGAAGATAATCGTACGAAATGTACATGAATGAGGCCCCTGGCCCATATGACGGGACGCCCCTGTGCATAAGTCATGAGCATGAATCAGAGCGTCATATATTCTTCTGGCAGTATAGGAGACCGGGCTCTTATGCACTTCTGGCCATGTATGGAAGGGATGACGTTATGTGTACTTCTGGCAGTAGGCGGCTTAGCTCTACGTTCACTTTTGGCAGTAAGCCCTGAAAAATGAAATTTCCTTGAAAATGTTGGTCAGAATAAAGAAAATGACGGTGTCATGATCATGGTAGAACATGAAACATTGACGTTGGTATGGTGGATCATTTTTTTCAACCACCAATATTTACTAGATTGATTGAGATCAATCTAGTAAATATTGCATAATAATACCTGCGATCTGATTGGTCAGAACTGGTTTTGTTCTGTGAGCATGATCTCAGTACTCCATTTAACAACTGAGCATTAATATTTTACAGTGATTTTGCCAGAATCGTACACTATGGAGGGGAAGTTTTGCAAATTTAAACTACCCCAAAATTGCAAAAAACATTTTTTTGTGTTTTGTATGAAGAAACAAAACAATGTGTTTCGATGTAGTTACTGTAAAACATGAATTTTTTGCTGCATATTATTTCCGTGGTTTTGCCTCTCTTTTGCCTCTCAGAAATTTAGCTGCAATTAATTTTTGCGTTTTTGAGGACTGCCCATTATAAATAGCTTCAGCAGCTTTGATTTGCTGCATGTAATTTTTGGGAGTTTTATCGATTCGCGAAATTTGCGAAAATTATACGTACTCGAAAATTTAATGTTTTACAGTATTTTTTCCTAAAAATTTAAAATCCGCTCCCAAAATTTATGAACTCCCTAAAATTTGTAAACGCTTCCCGCGCAGACTACGGTGTGAGCGAGATCGAGCCTGCGCGCCTGGTGCAAGGTCCGCGCATGACGCGCCAGCCCACGGACCAGATCTACGACCCTATGAGCTCCATCAGCGCCGTCCACCTGCACTGTGAGGCGATCGGCAACCCCACCCCCAGCTACCAGTGGTTTGTGAGGCGCGCCCTCGCGACCCGACCCGTCAACCTGACCGACTCCGCGATCACCGTGACCAATGGGAGGCTCTCGATCGTGAAGCCTTCGGATACGCTGCACAACGGGGATTATCAGTGCAAGGCGGTGAATCTGCTCGGAGCCGTGTTGAGCACACAGGTTCAGCTCAGCTTCGGATGTGAGTCGTGGATATTGGAGCTGTTTCATTCGTAACGCTCTATGATTAGACTTGATAATGCAGTTCCAAGAATTGAAATGTTGCAAGAAACTTCTTGAATTTAGTAGAGAACAAGTAATGCGCTTTCCTTCTTCTTTTTTGAAAATTTAAGGACCGTGTGTGACTAACAAAGACTATTTCAATCCGGTTCTGCTTAAGAGGGCCGCCACAGAACCGCCTCCCCTTCTTTTGTCACCTTTTACAACTCGCCCAGGGAGCTCTGGGCTGCAAGTCTATTCCTTACTCCCCGACTCGCTGGGGATACCCCAGCGAGTCGGAGAGCAAGGTCTAGTTATGAGCTTAATATCTTATAATGGTAAAGCTTGCTCAAATTTAATATTACAAAAAATCTGCTTGAATATTAAATATTAAAAAATAGAAAATATTATAGTAAATAAGTATGAAACCATGCATTTCGAGCCCTTTTTTTTAATTTATTTAACAGGCACAGACACACTAGTGTCGCTAGCTGCTAACACCGTTCTAGGTACTTATTTATTTGCTTGGCGTCAGGAAGGGCATCCGGCCATAAAAACCCAGCTCAAGCAGTCCTCATCAGGGTGCAAATGTCTAAATCTGTGTGAAAAGATGGACACGAACAGATTAGATGACAAAAAGGTGGTTACTTAGTTAATTAGCCGAAGCAAATATTATCACAAATTATGTCGCATTCTAACAGAGTCAGAGCTTTAACTTAAAATTTGTTATATGTACTTAGACTTCTTAATTCTTATTTTTGCAGAAATAAAACGTAAAATGATTGATGCAGCATAACTTTGTCGCAACACGATCGTTGGTTTGATAGTATGTCCTTTATTTTATTTTGTTTGACAGATCTCAATGATTTTCCGAAGTCCCAGCGAAATCCTGTGACGGCTACTGCTTACACCGGTGTCGGCATAGAATGCATTCCACCCAAGAGCGGCTACAACAGTTAGTAGTTCTCTATTTTGTGAGACAGAAATTGCGAACTAATCTTCATGATCGTGATAATGTATTGTTAGTGGTATATCATCATTTCTGCAGCTTCGTAGCTTCAAAATATCGTGCGAATTTTGTATGCAAATATAAAATAGTTTAAAAAAATTGTAGATATAAATTTAAATTAAATATGTATTTATTTGTAGCTTTGTCGTACGCTTGGTACAAGGACGATCCAAAGAACTTTATCCGGCCGAACGTCAAGTGGTACATATTTGTGTCTAGCGACGGAAAGCTTTACTTTCAATCAGTGACGAAGGATGATGCCGGACGATACTTCTGTATTGTCACTCGGCCCCACGCCTTGGCTAACTTCCAGGAAGGGAAAGTCAGCATGCCGATTCCTCTAGTCGTCATCGAAACAGGTATGCATAAATATATAGCGAGGTGCTGTGGCGTAGTTGTTAAATTTTTCAAATGAGAACTTCAGGTGTTCAAATCCTGTGTGCTGCCACCTATGAAACCTTTATTTGTTTGTTTTGTTTTTTGTAGTTTAGGGATCGTGTGTCAGGGTCACAAGGGTCAGGTTTTGTGCAAGACAGCCGGCACAGAACCGCTCCCCCTTTTCTTGAGTCGCCTTTTACAACAAGACCGGGGAGCTCTGGGCTGCAGGCCCAATTCTTTGTTCCCCGGCCTGCAGGGGTAATGAAACCATTGCAAAAGGCACTACATCAAGGCAGTTAAGCACATGTGTTGCTAGTCGATAACCATCATTTCAGGATGGTGGTGGTGGTAGTGGCGGCCCCATCCGGACCCGTGATGTTGAACTCGAATTCCCCAAACCCCGCGTCAAGGACTCATAAGCCATTGTTCCCAGGTGGCTAGCAGAGCCGCCGCCCCCACAGGGTTCGTCCACAGATCCCCTGGTGTAAGATGTGTGTTTTCATGTGTGCAACTGCACGCATCATTTCAGGATCATTTATTATTCTGGTTGACGACAGGAAGGGCATCAGTGCATAGAAACCAAGCTCCAAAAAATCGGCGAACCTATGTGAGCACAAATATGCACTAAAATAATTAATGCAGAAAACAATTATTATAATTTTTTACGAAACAGATGTTGGCAAGAGTTGGGAAAAAGGAAACACTTTTGGATATGATTATGCTGAGAAGGAAGATCTGGATTGAGCTCGTAGTGAAAGGAGAGGGATTGATGAGAGCGATACGGAAGGAAAGAATGTAGAGCAAGACGACCAGGGGAAGAATAGGAATGATCGGTGAATTATTGGTAAGAAAATCGTATGAAAACACAAAGAGAATGATGGAGGAACTCTAGGTGTGGAGGGGTTGGATACCAGGGACCTGCCGTTGGCAATGCATTTAAGAGAGATTAAAAAAAATTGATAAATGTATGTATTTGATGTTTATATTTAATAAATATTTTCAAATCTAATTGTTGAATTTTGTTTCATGTTCTTCTACGTAATTATATGTAATTATCTTCTCTTTTCCATTTTATATCACTTAAAGAAATTATTGTAATTCATTCTTCTGGTTGCATTATTATTCTGATCAGCTTCTGTATTAGAACGCGCATCCAGCTATAAAAGCGCAGTTTTAGAAATCCTTACTAGGAATTGAAAACAATTACCTTAAAATGCTCATAAATGTATGATATATAAATTCTTATCTTAAAACACAGCATTTATGAAAATCGATGATAAAAAGGGATTAGGTTTTAGTTTAAATAGACAATAGTATGAATTGCTAATACTAATTTAATATTTGGTGTACTTTGAAGTTATTTGCTGTGTTCAGTTGGAAGTGAGCAGGAGCCTACGATAGTGAACAGTTTTCCGAAGGCTTTCCCGAGCAGTCCACAAGTGGGAGACGATGTCCGCATGGAGTGTGTTGCCTGGGGCACGTGAGTTTCATCCTCCCTTTCTCTTCATAAAGCCTATGAATCATCCAATAAAGAAATATATATTCAAAAAAGTCTTTCGCGTCGTTTGTGATTTAGTATGTGAAGATTATTTTGCAAGAACATATTGGTACTATTCAACAAATAGTTGACTTTTTTTTTTTATCAAGCTACGGTACTAGCATTTTCTATTCAGAAATTTAAAGAAATATATACCGGTACCGGGTAATGTAGATGTCGCTGATAGTAATAAATTGTGCTAGAAATCGTACAAGCCTTATGTTAAAGTCATGTAATTTAAAATCATGAATGTAAAATACATCTTATGTCACATTATGTTAATTTATATTCTACATATTTCCTTTTTTTTCATTTTCCCTCTTACAGCCAAATCAACACCTAGTAAACAGTATGCCTAATTTGGTGTATAAATTCTTTTCCTTAATTTAAATAATTTTTCCTTATTATCATGTTAATAACAAGGCATACAAACTTAAGGATGGAAGCTGCATGCTAATCCGAATGACATTCTGGACAAAGAAACTGACCTGTCAAAAATTTCAAATGATCATCAATGGAACAACAAGTCATATACTGTGTGGGAAAAAATTTAAATGCAATTTACAGGTGCCTAAACAGAAGAAATTCTTCCGAGCCACCAACGGAATATTTGGAAAAATTGGGATGAGCTCGCAACACAATTTACTGTTGTCCTTG